>JAFVLL020044398.1:0-42178 GCA_021397915.2 Tor tambroides | reverse complement strand
TAGTTTACGATCACAGATTAAACAAAGACATTCCTTTTGTTCCCGCTCAGAGATATCCTGTGCTTGGAGTTCTTCCTGTTCACTCACTTTACAACAATATACACTGGAACATATCTCACACTGCTCAGATACCAAAATCAAAAATCTGAGATTTCAATCAGAACTCATTCAGTCAGAATGAAATGAAATAAAATAAAATAATGAAATGAAATAAAATTGTGTGTTTTATTTCTCCCAAAAAATGTAGGGATGTGAGGACAAAGTAAGCAAATTATAAAGTTGATACTTAAGTGAAACACATCTCACATGTCCTATAAGTCTCCTGAGCTTTGAAATAGCAATAAAATTTCCCATGTCCAATCCAAAAAAGATCATTTAAAAGAATGTTGACAAGAAGCTTTAAGTTTGAAGGCTTTTAGGCTTGGAGGAAAAAGTTCTGGGCTCCTGTTCTGTCAAGCTGTGAGCGGATTAGCCATATCTGACCAAACAGACCTACTTTCTTGCTTCTATCCTCAGTCTTGCTTTTATTGTCACACACATATTTCCACACCACAGAATTCCATCTTTCTCACTTTTTCCTTTCTCACTTTTTCCCTTTTCTCGAGAATACCTGTAATTCAGCAGACAGATGTGGAAAACATAGGACAAATGACAAGATAAAGACACAAACACAGCAAAATCAAAGCACGGGCAAGAAAATGTGCTGTTCATTTATAGCGCAGAACAGCTAAAAGAGAGTTGAACATCTTCTGCCTCCTATTTGACAGAAAATACATCAGTGCCCAAGTGAAAAATATACCTGCACAATTTCCCAAATTTTTCATTTTACCGGTAAAAACATGCTGATGGTAACATATTGATTGAAATGGGACATTCTGCCGAGTCATTTTGCTGAATGTATTAGGATTCTATGTTGGTTGCCACATTTACATTCATAAGAATTTTTTATAACCAAACATTTTCATAAGGTTTCAACTGATGGACTTTCCCATGAATCATTTCCATGATACTTTGCACTGCATCAGAATCTCTCTCTTTCTCTATATTAATGTACAGTACTTCAAAAATACATTGAAATATTGACAAACAGGGAAAATGCAGTAAAACATGTAATATTTTAAAATATCATTACAATACAAAATAAAATAATGTTTAGTATTATAACACATTTTAAAATGTAATTTATTCCTGTGATGGCAAAGTTGAATTTTCAGCATCATTACTCCAGTCTTCAGTGTCACATGATCCTTAAGAAATCATACTAATATGCTGGTTTGCTTAAGAAACATTTTTTATTATCAGTATTCCAAACAGTGCTGCTTAATATTTTTGTGAAAACCATGATACATTTTGTGATGAATAGAAAGTTTAAAAGAATAGCATTTATATGAAATTGAAATTTGTATCACTTTTGATCAGTTTAATGCTGTGGAATAAAAATATTAATTTCTTTCACGCACACATTTTGCATTTTAAAAGTGGTTATTAGTGAGGTAAAAAGATGCGTCAGGATTTCAAGTGAGGTTCGACTGCTATTCATTAGCTCAAGCCCTTGAGTAAGAGCAGCTCCTTTTGATTTGAAAGAATGTCGATCATAACCATAATTTTCGACCCCTGCACCCTTCAACTCTTCAAAGCTCTCATTGTAGAGTGAAGCCTCAAAAGATCAAGTGACACCATAATTCATAGCAGCTATTTGTCAGGCCTGCTAATGGCTAAGTGTTTGAACAGCTACACGATCAATAATCTGTAGCTGTCCAGCTCATTAAACTGCAGATCCATACCTCTATCAGAATTGATCTTGTAAACTCGCATCACCCTCACATGCAAAGTGCAGTATCTCTAACGAACATTCACATTTCACATGGGACAGCGTGATGGTCTGATTTCAGAAATGTTCGTATCAGATCAAATGTTTCAGAGTCGACCTCATTAGCGTTAGCAGTGCTAATTTTCCTCCCACTGCTTTTCCGCCATGTTGGAAAATGAGCAAAATTCCAATGTGCTACTATATTCTCTTAACCTTCACATTTTTAATTGACCTTGGCTCATACAAGGTCCAGAGTCGATGGAGGAGTAGTGGAGTCACTCTGTGGAAAATGAACAATGACATTAACCTGCTCTTCTGAATGACAGGGGCGGTGAACTTCCATTGGCATTTAATTGTCTGTAATCACATCTCATAAAGCCAGAGTGTCACAGTCGATCGAGGAACGCTGGGGTAATTCTGAATAATTTTATCATTGATTATGAAACAAATGAATGTCTTTTATCCTCTTTCTTGTGTAGGAATAATTCACATTTCGACGAGCTACACAAATTATGCATTTTGTCATCTGCTTATTCTTCTGCCCTGTATAGTAATGACAGCTCAATGAAGTAAGAGTTGGTGGAGGGAAAAAATGTCCCCATACTGCTGTGGATGCTAATCCTATTTGTGCTTATGTATTAGGATTTCAGAAAGTGCACAGTGTTCCCTAATGCAGCCTACCTGATAAATCCAATCTACAGAAAGTCAAAGTCATTCTGCTGCCCTTAAAGTCCTGCTTTTATCCATATGGACTTGATTGGATCATGGAAAATTGGTACTTTTTTCATCAGCCAGGTGTTTTCTTTTAGAGATGCTCCTTGCACATTGGGTGATTGACAAGTGAGTGGGCAGTCCGTGCTGTTTAGGATCGAGATTTCCAAAACTATGATAAAAGGAGGATTGACTAACAAATAAAATGAATCAGACTTACTAGTGCATGCAAGAGAACAGACAACGTTGTTGTTTAGTAAAGAGCCTACAAATGTCACATTAAATTGGTAATCGGTGTGCATTCTCCATTAATAGAAATAGCAGTTGTGACTTAAGAGCCAAACAGATACATTACAGGAATTAAATAAAATGAATACGTTATACGTAGGCTATTTTTAAAACTACATTTTATAATCTATATTTACACAACAGATGTGGTTATTCTGTTATTTTTCAATTTTATTTCCACACCATTAGTATATTCTGGCAGCTTTTATTGGGTGGAGCAGTCATCAGTCTGGGTGGGCCAGTACCACTCAACCCTTATGTGGCCCCACCACTGCCAAAAAATAGTTCACAATAAGACTGTGCAAAGTCAGTTTTGATTTCATACTCAAGAAAGGTACACTGCATGTGAATAATTAAAATTAACTGGTGTTAGAGTTAGACATGTAACTATGTATACTGAAACAAGCTTTAACTTACAATAAATTTGTGCAATTACAAGAAGCCTTTTGTTTAAAATAGAGAGACACGCTCACTTACAGAGAAGTAGGAAATTACGTTAGTAAAATTAGCAAATGCCACTCCATATTTGCATTTTATTTGTTACTGAATGTAACAAGAAGTTCTTGAATAACTGAAAGCATAAGCGCTTTAACACTGAGCACGACTTATCTTTTGAGCAGTCATTCTTGATAAACTGTTTGAATTGGACTGCCCTGCATTGGTTCCTATGTTAACAACTAATCACAGGAAGTGCAAACTCCAGATAGCACATGTGTCACTTGGTGATGCCATATTGGAAACATTCCACCTCAGGTGGCTAAGCTAACACAACCTAGCAGCCTAACATAGGGTGACCATAAGTGCCATTTTTCCCGGACACGTCCTTGCCAGGATTTGTTTTGGCTTTGTTTTCCTGTTTTCATACTTGCTGAAGGTAATGATCGAAAAGTAGTTTGACCAATAACAAGCAGGCATTGTACATAATGGACCAATCATGGTGTGTGAGAAGGTGGGATCTACAGTCAAAGCGATGCAAATACGCGTACATATTAGGTGTGTTTGACTTAAAGCAGCGCGGCTCAGACCGATCAGTGTTTGACATCAAAGTACCTCTAGAGCGTTTTGAAAGCATAAGGAACCATCTGTATGGTACTTTGATGTCATACACCGATCGGTCTGCACACGCAAACAAAGCCAAAACCTAGATATTTTAGGCAATATAGAAATCCTGACCAGGACACGTCTGGGAAAAATGGCACGTATGGTCACCCTACCTAACAACTTCAATAGTTAGCAGTTAGCATCATTTATCTAAAGACTTTTATACAGCTTGTGTGTAGTGAAAGGATTTGTCTCTGTTAATTAAATCTAAATGTTATTCATTTCTTCAGAGAGCAAGCCTGTTGTAAACCATCAGTAAGTTCTGAGTAATAATTTGACAATAAGGTCAGTCTTATGTCATCATTTAAGACTCATCAGTTAGCCTCCTGCTTAACAGCTCATCATCCAGCTTCCTGAAAAGCTCTACAGCCACAGAAGGAAAAGGATTAAACCAGACAAAATCTGAAATGGCACGTGGAGTGATGCTCAAAAACCTCAACCGACAGGCCAGAAACACTGACCACTTTGCACCACACGATGCAGGATACCATAATGTCCATGCCTACCTGCAAGACATTGACTTCCACCTGCAAACTAATGTGACTACCCAAGATAGACTGTATCTAATTTGGATAACCTCCAGCCTGGAAGTATGGAGCGTCCTTGCCCGACAGCCAGAAAACTTCAAATCATGAAACTCATAAGTCTTACTGTAACTGACTCGATGAGCCTATTTGCAGAGCTCACAGTGAACCTGAGATGGAGGAGGACACCAGCATCTTCCTCCAAAATTTACATCCTGTAGTGAGTCACCATCTAGGCATCATGGCCTGCCCACGCACAATGCCTTTTCAACAACTTACAGAGAATTAAAAATTTACATGAATAAAATTTGCAAATGCTACTCCATATTTGCATTTTTTTACTGAACGGCAGACGTTCTTCATAAACTCTTTGAATTACACTGCCGTGCATACAGGAACCAACGACTTTTCACAGGAAGCGATTACTCCAGATAGGGCATGCATCACCTGGTTTCGCCATATTGTAAACAAACAACCTTAGGTGGCTCAGCTAACACAACCTAGTGGCCCTTTGGCTTAGCTTTAGGCTAAGCTACCTAACAACTTCAATAGTTAGCAGTTAGCATAATTTACCTGAAGTAGCCTACAGCTTGTGCGTATGCAGCCTGGAGTAATTTAAAGCAATTCCTCTTAACCCAACCCCTGGTTTCTGATTTCTCACTTTCTCTTTCTTTACCTTTATAATTCTTCTCAGCTCAACACAGCCTTACAAAATCACCATTATACAAAACAAGGGAAAACAATACAAAGATTAATTTGGATTACAAAGCACAGACATACAAGACCTGAAACAACTATGGTAAGCAAGAGCATTTTAAAATCAAGGTGACATGATAAAAAACATTAAACATATAAGACAAGAAAAAGCAGGGACACTGCTTGCTTGTTCCAGTCCTCTTCACTGCTTCAGCTTCCGGCACAAGGGTCAAAACACAATTGGAATCATTATAAGCTCCATGTAATGAGATTTATTGGGGAAGCAGTTGTGTTACTAACCTATTTTCCCCTGTTATTTAAATGTAAATTGAGTTATTACAGCCATAAGCTGGTTTCTATTCTAGTTCATTCACTCACTGGAGTTCACATCATCTTCACCATGTGAAATTCTGTTACCCATAGAGACCTTTTTCTTTCCCATCCTCATGAGTAAAAAAAAAAAAAAATCATACAACTACAGTGTGCATTTATGATTTTATTAGATTTTTTTTTATTTGAAGAGGCCACCAACCTTTATTACCTCTCTTTTTATTTTTTTTTTACTTTATTTTTTACTATACACACACACACACACACACACACACACACACACATATATATATACATATATATATATATATTTATATATTTTTTTGCTTTATTTTACAGAACGATGGTTGAGAATAGTATGCCTCCCACTGCTAATTTGATCCCTGCTTAAGCTCATTAAGCACAGGGATTTCTTTCTCATTAAGATTTCAAAGTTTGTGCCTCCTTGTTTTATCTACTGATCAATAATTTTTGAAAAGTCAGTGCTGCTATAACCCTGATATTGGTTGTCATGGACCAGTGGGCACCTTAAGGTCTAAAAATGCTGACCTTCGCCAAGTCTGGGGCACCTTCCAAACTTTTTAGATGATATTGTGGCAAAAGTATTATCACAAGTGGGCATGACCAGTATACACAGCTCAGGTTAGGCTTCAGGTGCAAAAGCTACAGATTCAGCAGGAATCAGTGTAATACAACTCAATTCTTCCATGACAGCATATCACATCTCTTAAAGGCACAAGTACCCTCAGCACAGGACACATTTAGAGTTCAGAAATAAAGTTTGGTAGCAGCTACCACAGTCCTTACATGGGTGTCTTGGGTGTTTTATCAGTAGTAAAATTCCTAGTTTCTATCACTATATTGCTGAAATACTGCATTTTCAAAAATACAAACATACATTGTCATTACCAGCGCTATCTCACGACCAATTTGTATGTATTTTACGAGGTGGTTAATTCGTACGATCTCACTCGTACGATTTTGTCCGATTTGTCTAAACCCCAGTGACGGGTAGGTTTAGGGTCGGGGTTAGGTGTAGGTCATTCGTACAAATTCATAAGAACTGGCAACTCATAAAATGCGTATGATTTAGCAAAAATCTTATAAATTTGTACGAGTGAGGTCATATGAATTCGTACGAATTAGCCACCTCGTAAAATATGTACGAATTGCTGTGAGATCGGGCTGTCATTACACAGATAGGCCAGTAGGTCTAGTTACTGTCAAGTTACTGTCCTCATGAATCAGTGTTTTTGAACGAATTGATTCAGTTATGAATCTTTGAATCATTTCACTCAAACGGTTTTCTAAAAGACATGAAACAACATAACATGAGTGAGTCGTTTACTAAAGCAATTCGTTCAACAATACTGATTCATTCAGAAACAAAACAAGTGACCGTCTGCATGAGTGAATTGAATCATTCACTCATCAATAACGATTCTGTCAGGAATGCTACTGCTGTTGTGCATTGCTGCTTTGACTTAATGTGGACTGGTTTCGTTGGAGGAGTAAAATACACAAATTAACTAGGAGCTTTGTGTCTAAAATGTAAGTTACATGATATTATCTTCTTGTTTATAGAATTGTTGTTGTACTAAAAAAATAAATAGCGCATTAGAAATGTTGGCCTGGATAGCAGCGTTATGTTTCACACTAGTATCCTTCGTCAGGATAGCCTTACAAAAAATACAGTTAAAGTTAAGAACCTCAACAGTTAAGATGTTTCAGTCTTCCGGAGAATTTACAAAAACACATTAAGCCTCTGCTAGACTACTTACCTCAGACTTTCAGATTTCCAACTAGGAACATTTACGTACTCACTTAACCACATATGGCAGCAATTCACTGCTGCAAACAACCCAGCTGATGACAAAGATACCATTTACCTCTTTGTGTGAGACACATGGGCCATGGCATCCAGTCACGAACACTCCAGACTATGCCATGATTCACTGATTTCTATTTGAACAAATGGGTTTTTTGCTATAGAGAACTAGAGATGCCATCAAGTTATAAAAGCTAGTGAGAGTGAAATGTCAAAAATGGCAAAGAAGTGATGGAGCATTTCGGTGAAGTCAGTGAGCACTTGAGCAGTATTCATGCTGTAACTCTCCACCGCTTGACAGTTGGGGTGAAAGAGACTTTTGATCTATGAAGCACCTATAGTAACTTCTAGTGCTTGCTCACCGAAAACTGAAAAGGTCATTTGGACAATGTATTAAAATTAAGAGATTAGTTCTTTTAAAAAAGAACACTCTGTCATCATTTACTCACCCTCACGTCATTCCAAATCTGTATGACTTTCTTCTGTAGAAGGCTAAAGAAAATCTGCATAATGTGGTCACTTTTTGCAATGCAATGATTGGAGCTTTCAGTCTGATTTGGACCTAATAAAACCATATTCAGATATTTAGTTAATACAGTTGCAAATAACGAAAAAAATTAAGGTGGCTAATTATTTATTACACCTGACTCATTTCCTAGATTTTCATTTATGTCAGTAATGAAATAAAACATCCAAAACTGACTGGTGACCAAGTATGGAATGATACAGGTTTACAATTATCATATTTTGTTCTGTCTCAAATATTCAGCTTCAAATAAGGGTCTTAGAGAATTACAATAAAAGTTCAGAATACATCAATGCCCAATTATTCATAACTTAAAAGCACAAACTTTAACTGGCAGTAAAAGGGGTCTATATAAAAACCGAATTGCAGAAAATGTTCTTATAAAATTATAGTTCTGCTCAAAATTAACGTTTATTAATTTTTGCTTAATATTCTATCATCATTTACTCACCATTCAAACCATTATGATTATTTTACATTTAAAAGGTGACACTTTTGACTGTATCATGTCCAAAAGCACAATATTTGAAAGGAAACCTACAAAAAATAAAACAACAACAAGTTTTCCACTGTTCTGTATGATTTCAGAAGATTTGGGATATAGCAAACTAATTATGTGAACCACTTTTATGGTGCTTTTTCGCAGTGCTAACATCACTCATTATCATTCGCTTTCATTATATGGAAATACATGGCAAGGACATTCTTTCAAAAAGTATTCTTTTGTATTTCACAAAAGGGAAAAGTCATACAACTTGAAATGACATGAAGATGAGTAAATGATGAAAGAAGTTTTGATGATGACATTTTCAGTTTTTGGTGAACTATCCCTTTAAAGTGTAGCGAAGGACAAAGAGAGTGTCAGACAAAAAGACGATTGAGCCGATAGATTGAAAACAGTGTAAGATGTGTATGTGAGAGGCTGCAATAAAATGGCTGTATTTCCTGTTCAGCAAACTTTAGTGCATAAGTAGTTTCTAACAGCTTGAGTAATGGAATACTCTCGGTGCTGTCATCCGACATGCTTATCAACTATAGCCTGCGGATTAAATAGCCATGAGATGCAATTTTGAGTGAAATGCAAACTCTGGTGAATTTGCATTATGCATGGATATATTATTTATCCACTGTTTTGTTTGTTTATTCCATACAATTCAGGTTTGTAGTTTTTATTACAGCTATAATAAAGTGGTGACCGGGGCTAGTTGTCACACAGTGAAGTGCCGCAAGAGCTGTTTTTCAGTAGCAAAACATTTTAATCCAAGCTTCCAATTTCAGTTTTGTAAATTGGTATCAAAAATCTGATTTAAAACCTTAAATTTGAAATTTTGCTAGCACTTTACTTAAAGCCTTTATGTATAATGCATTATAAAGGACTATTAATGGTTATAATGCATTATAATGATTTATAATGCGCATTGTAATAAGTTGTCATAAATAATTATAACCAAATTTACAATGCATATGTATAGATAAGTGTTATAATGTATTAACTGTGGTTACAATTATTCATGAGATTGTACAATACATTATAAGGTTCATTACAAGGCATAATTAATGTATTATAACTACTTTTATAATGAATTATACATAAAGGCTTTAAGTAAAGTGTTACCGATTTTTTTTTTCTGAACCTATCCTTTAAATCAAAACCCTCTGTACAAGTGTAAAATTTACTAATTACAATTAGACTTTTGTAATTAATCAAAACTTTAACTGAACTCGCAATATGCCATAGTGCATTTAAAAGCACAGTTTTTTTTTAATCAGGAAAAATTGCTAATTTGAAAATTGTTTTTTCCCCATCCAAATCATGTAGCCCTAATTACAATTGTCAAGACACTTTTTAATATGAATTTAATTTTACCTTTATTATGTGTTGTTTTATGAATTGTTTTATGTTTCCTGTTTGGTTTAAAGCTTAGACTATTTATGCCAATCTTCCAATGAAACAATTTGCATGGAACTGCATCTTTTTTTTTCTTTTTTTTTTGGACAGTATTGATGGAAATGTCCCAGTATAGTAACTGACTTTCAAATGCACCCTGAATAATATGCATTAAAGTAAAAATTGTGACAACTGGCCCCAGTCCCTGTTTTAGTGGCTCCTGGTGTTGTTCATTTATGGACAGCCCAACAGCCCCCTCCCCTCCCCTCCCCTCCCCTCCCCTCTCTACCCCAGCTATAAATTGTTTTATGGATTACGAAATAAGTCTGACAACATATTTTCCCTTAAGGCTTTACTTTTCACTCCTCAAACATGCGTAATAAGATTAAAGTTTGCCTGACTGGCAGTTTGGTGTATGTGGATTAATTAATGTGTTTTAAGTTGTCAGATGTCCAAGCGGATGTTTTTGAAAAAGTCAGAGCAAATACCGAAGCATTTCCTGGATGCAGATAAATGAGCGGTGAGTCAGCGGACTACAGAACACACAAGCACTCTCCCTCATGGTTAGCTTCCATTACTCCTGATTGTGGACGTGCTGCCTGGAATATAAACGGGACTAGATGGGCAAGATGAATAGATAGCAGTTGGATGGAGTTGTAACAAATTTCCAAAAAGGGCTGTGGAAAAAAACACAGTCCTAGCAAAGTACATCATGCACTTTCTGAGAGAGAACCAGTGCAGTCTATAGTGAGCAAACTTGGTGTCAGATGAAAAAAACCCTCTGTATACAATAACAAATATATAATTTCGATTTTATTATGATATTTAAAATATAATAAAATAAGTAATATAATATGGAACGTTTTATTATTAAATTTTGTGAATTATATGTGTATATGTATATGTGTATATGTATATATAAAATAATAAAAATAAATATATAAAATAAAAATGTTTTTTGAGCCGCATATTAGAATGATTTCTGAAGGATCATGTGACACTGAAGACTGGAGTAATGATTCTGAAAATTCAGCTTTATCATCACAGGAATAAATTATATTTTTAAAGAGTTATTTTTAAGTGTAATAATATTTTAGAATATTACTGTTTTACTGTATTTAACTGCATTCAAATAAATACAGCCTTGGTGAGCATTATGGAATCTTTCAAAAACATGAAAAAAAAAAAACTATATAATATTTTTTTCAGGATTCTTTGGTAAATATACAATTAAAAAAACAACAGCATTTATTTTAAATAGAAATATTTTCTAACATTATTAATGCCTTTACTCTCATTTTTGATCAATTTAATGCATTCTTGCAGAATGAAAGTATTGAATTCTAAATAAATAATTTAGGGCCCTATATGGAATCTGTTTTATTTTTTTCCCAAATTCCGCAAATTTTTTTTTTTTTTTTTTTTCCAAATTCCTTTTTTTCCATTTTCTTTTTTCTGGATTCTGTATTTTTCTGTTTTATTTTTCTAGACTTTGTTGTAATGGTTAAATTACATTTTTATTAATCAGAAAGCATGTCTAATTAATTTAAATCATGAAACTTACACAATTTAATTGCAATTATTAGTTTTACCAGATTCTGTATTTTCCATCAATTAAGTTTCCATTTTTATGACTGGATTCTGCGATTTGGTCCACATTGCGGAAATCATAGGGCCCTAATGAATGAATGAATGAATGAATGAATGAACATCCCCAAACTTTTAACAGTAGTAACTATTATTACTTGCAGTTTGTATAACTCATTTATGACTTCAAACAGGGGCCACGTGCCTCCTTCGTCTGAACGGGCATGACCCTTCTGGCTCTATGTGAGTGCAGCTCATTGGAGAATCTATGTTACGTTATTAATCCTGATATGTCTGTCTGCTTTGAGGAGAAATTAAACATTTCACATCAAAGGGTAAAATTCTAGTGACAGGAATAAGGTGCCCAGCATGCTTAAAGCTCGTATCCTTTAATGTGGCCTGTCCTGCAGAGGACGTAGACTGAGCCCTACAGAACAAGCACAGTGTCTGGAGCCCACTGTTCATCACGAGTGAGGAGAAGTTGACAATGTATCATTAGCTTTGATTTGCTTGTCTCTGCTGCCCTTGAACAGTCAGGCGATTACTGAAAAGATCACAGATTGTAGAACATTTAGTTAAGTGGTAACTTTTCACATTTAAATTTAAGTAACTTTACTGCAATGTCATCCTCAAAAAACAATTTCTCCTTTGCTCTTTTAGGTGATCAGCTGAACTTTTATATTTTTTGATAGTGGTCTTTCAGTAGGATTGCTGAAATTCTTTTGATTTTATAGTGGTGACATCATGAATAAGTCACTTTGTTGCTATGCTACAAGCTCCCATGGCAACTGTAGAGCAAAGGAAAAAAATCTGGAATGATGGGAAATTAACATGTAAGTGAATTCCATGGAGAGTGAGACAGCTAGGGATGCCAGGAAAGACGAAAAGGCGGTGATAGACTGTTATTAATATTTAGGTGATGCGGAAAATGACTGCAAATCACATTTATGGATTTGGCAGACTTCTTCCACAGTGATATGCGTTTATTTTTTCAGGACGTGTGTTAGTTGGGGATTGAACACACTGTGTTGTTATTCCTACAGTGATGCTTTACAAGTTGAGCTAGGAACCACAATATATGAGTGTTTCTTCTGATATGGACATTTTTGGCCGTGTAACTTTGAGAAAATAAACTTTAAGCACATATTTTACGCTCTCATTATTTTATTTAATTTTGCCATTAACAATGTCCAACAATCTATAAACATACATAACTAACGAATTCTGTAATTTTATCATTTTCTCTGAAAGTCATGAACATTTCCACTACATTTCAAATGACGTGCTGTGTTTAACAGCATTCTGTCAGTGATGGAAATAAAATTTCATTTTTTCTTTTTTATAAAATGGCCTACTCTTTTGTCTTACTAAAGCTAATTTAGCATTTTTTACAGTTAGCTTTTTATGTTTCCTAAATGTACACAAATAATATTTAACCTTTTTTTTTTTTTTTGGACAAAATAATATCTTGATCTGACATAGCACACAATAAAAATATTATGCTCACACAACCATGAGACAGTCATTAAATATAAATTAAAATTATTTATTAATTAAATTCTAAATTATTTTATTATAATCATATCAAAAATATATTGAATAAAACAAAATTGAAAAAATATTGATTTGTTTATTTTACTTTGTTTAGACCACTATAGCTTTCAGCATATCATAGTTAATATTTTTATGATGGATTTTTATAAGGTTTAAAGTCATCCAGTACTAGGGTAAAATAATACAATTTATGCATTTAAAAGATATTTGAAGAGTAGATGAAAAAAAAAGCTAAAGTAGAGCGTTCCAAAACTGAAATTTTTGTCACATTATTGTCACCTACATAAATGAAGGTGAGTAAATGAAGACAAAATTTTCAGTTTTTGGTGAACTGTTCTTTTAAGACTGTAAAGTTTCCATTCAAATAACAAAAATCACCCTTGTGCATTTAAGTGCACATACACTGATTTTGTTTTTTGCATGTGTACTTACATGACTGCTACCATTACCTGCAAAGAGGATCCCTGTATCTTCAATCTACCCAGACACACGAATACGATCATGTGGGCCTTTGACTGATATTCGTTTATGTGCACAGACCCAAACACGCAGGCAATAATATGACTCTTTGTATCTGTAAGTCTATTTAAGTATTATGCTTCTGGCTGATTTTCAGCTGTCAGGAGGGGTGACCTTATTTTGGCATTTACACAGTGCACATTCTAACAAATTCAAGTGATGGCCTAACTCTGAGGCACAATGGCATACAGAGATCTTCATTGTTTTGCTGCATTATCAGCAGGTCACACTTCTGCTATTAAGCCTGTCGGGAGGACAACAACCTGGAGACGGCTACTGATTACCACTGCACCCTTTCTGTGCAATCATGTAGATGCCTGAGCTTATGTTTCTTGCATGTGTGGGTGGGCAGGAGTTCATATCGAGTGGGGTCCGAAAAATGTGAGACCACATAAAAAAATCTGGGTTTTTTTTGGTTTATTTAAGCCTGGAAATAAACAAAGTTTTAGAACTTTGAAAAATATAAAACAAAGAGCATTTATGATGTAAAAGGAAGAAATATCCTACCCTATTTTTTTTTTATCAAATTTGATCATGTTAAGTCTTTTGTGCAGATGCTTTTTGGATCATCAAGCTGGAGAACTTGATCTCCACTGCTGTCAGTGATGCATAATTGTTCAGGCAGGTTCATTTGAAAGCTGTTGATGGCGTTAATATGTTTTTGACCACTGCTGTGGATCTTTCTGTCCTCTGCAGGCATCTTCTTTTCCGTGCCATCTGGCTGGGCACAATTGTCATGTTACTTTCCCAAAATGTGCTTGTGTCATTTGAACTGAATTTGCAGCTTATTACTGTCCACTATCTGTCAGAGAGCAATAGGCTCAACAGAAATGTTATAGCTTGCAAAAAAACTTTTCGTTGTCTGTTGACAAGGACACTGAAAAGAGATTGTCTATTAGTCTTGTGCAGCCAGACTTTAACTAGGTTTATCTGAAATAGTTGATACTGTAATAGTAAATCTATTTGGAAAACACCCATTCAAATGAATTCACAGCAGAAGTAATGGAAATGTGGGTAGACGGTGTAATGCAAATTATTTAAAGAATCAGTATTAAAATATTCATTATTATAATTTTAATTGTTAAAGTAATGATTAAAATGGAATCTCTTAAAATGGATTTAAATAAATCATGGTGGGAAAGAGTTATTTCCAAGAATTTTAAAATGTATCTTTCTGATTAATGCATTATAAAGGTATTCATAACGTACGTTGTAATGCATTATGTCTGTTCATAAATGACTAACCGAAGTTAAAATGTATTATAATATTTGCAGGTTTGTTTGTCATATGTTTTAATGCATTATACTTTCTAAAGGTATAAATATTAATAAATAAGTGTATTAATGAATTATAACTGTGGTTACAATTATTCATGAGATTGTAGGATGCATTATAAGGTGCATTATTAATGCATTAAAACTTTTACCAAATAGTGTTACCAAATATAATTATTACGTATAATTTTCATTTTATTATTATCAAGTTATGTGAAAACTATTAACTGGCAGTATTGAAATACGTCTAATCAGGAAACAATATATTCTGCATTTTAAAGAAAATAAATATATCATTCAAAATGAATATGCTAATTTTTTGACAGTACTGAACTTGGTCTAGATAAACATGTCTCAGGGAATAAATAGCCATAATTACTTGAAGACTAATGATGTAATTATGTTTTGGCACAAAACTCATTGTGTTGGACCAATTCCTCTGTTATGTGACTGGTGACTCTCTTGGAATTACAATTCATTAAATTCCTCCTTTGATTATTTCAGTTTATATTCCAATTAAATATTCTGTGGGTTGTGGCCTCTTCAGTTCAAATTCACATTCATGAAAGGTTCATACCCTATTATGAAGCTCTGATTTACACCCAACTCAGTTAGCACCAGCCAATCAGGTCCAAACTGGTTATTTTAACTTGCATTTGCTATATTTGTGTAAACAGACTGCAGGTTGTCCGTGAAGGTGTCCGTATAAAACTTGAGACTAGCCTTCTATTAACCTCTAGATGCAGTTGTTACCTCAACATTTGACAGCTACAGCTGCAAATCTCCCTAACACGTTGGAAATGGAAATGAAATACACTGCCTTTATTTGTGTGTCTGTGTGTGTGTTTCTGTATGCCAGATTTATAGACATATTTGAAAATGAAATAAATTGGACACAATCTCCAAGTAAGAGAGATGAAAAACCCTCCAGAGAAATCGTGCAGACATGTTTACTGCTGAGAGAGCTGATGAGGTGAAATACTGAAATCCTGATTGACCTCTGTATAGGAGAGCCTTGGCAGTTGCTGGTATTAACGCCCGTGTTGCAGTGCAATGAATTACAGCCAGTGTCATATAGAAGTTTCTGTGTGGCATGCTGTCATTCGGCCATCTAACAACAGTAGAGAATGGGACAGTATAGATGTAGCCTATATATATATATATATATATATATATATATATATATATACGTTCTTTTGTGTTTTTTTCAGTTGTATCTGTGAACATAAAACACAATCTATATACTATGAATGGGGCAATTAGAGTCAGTAGCTCTAATCAATACAGTGACAAGAGGAGCGAGTTTAAAAGACCTTACCTACAAAAAAAAATAAAAATAATAATAAAAAATACACCAGATTGTATAGCTATCACTAATCTAGAGTGTAATTGTGTAGAAACGATGGGGTTTCTGGAGTGTTTGGCATAAATATGAGGATATCTGGGTTGCGTGTGATGAAGTGAGGTTTAATTGAATATGGGTCATGGCTCAAATGAAAATTGTGTCATTATTTGCTCACTCTCAGTTCATTCCCAACTTTCTTTCTCCCGTAGAAGATAAAAGAAGATACTCTGAACTATCTTCCAGCTGTTCAAAACAATAATGGACAAAAACTATAGGTAACACTTTACTTAAAGCCTTTATATATGAAGCATTATAAAGGATTATTAAAGGGTATAATGCATTATAATTTTTGATAATGTGTGTTGTAATGCATTACATCTTGTGGTAAATAATTATAACCAAATTTAAAATGCATAGTCTAACAATGAATAGATGAGTGTTATAATTTATTAACTGTGGTTACAATTATTCATGAGATTGTACAATGCATTATAAGGAGCATTACAAAGCATATATAATGCTACTGAACTACTTTTATAATGCATTATGCATAATGGTTTTAAGTAAAGTGTTACCAAACTATCCTTAAAATATCTTCTGTTCCGCAAAACAAAACGTCATACAGGTTTGGAAAAATGAAATGATTGTCTATTATTTGAGCTGCTTTACAGCAGAATTTGGATTTGCATAAAGTGAAATCATAGATTACTTTCCTGTTTAATACTGCTGCTTTGATACAATCTCTATTGTATAAATCGCTATAAATATAAAGGTGACTTGACTTGAAAGACATGAGCGTGAATAAACAATGACATCATTTTTATTTAGGGGTGAACTGTAAGACAAATGTTTGTAGAAGTTAATAGGAAGGTGTGAAAATGAAGACATTCTGTAAAAATGGGGACATTATGTTGGTCTGAGATAAAGTGCAGGTCAAAAATGGGTGAAAGTGTTTGTAGTGAACATGAGAGGATCAATAAAAGAGGAATATAGAGAGTGAAGGCAGGCTGAAAGAGCTGACTGGAGTGGATTAAAAATGACTTATGTCAAGAGTTCTGTAGAAACTGACCTGTATTGAGTGGAGGGAAAAACATCACCTCAAAAAGTCCCGTCTTAAAGCACGTCTGCAGTTTGGTGGGAGGTGTGAGAGAGGCTGATCTAGTTGTGTGAAAATGTTTTGTGCTCAGAAAGACCGAGGTAAAGAGTTGTGGGCAGAATTCGAGGCATGTGTGGTGCAAAAGCTAGCGCTGACCATGCCTCAGGGGACTATCACAACATCCTAGGCAGGATGATCTAGCTTGTAAAAATATTAGTGTTCAGGAATCAGGAAATGGAGGATTATGGGTTTTCAGGAGAATTTAAACAGGCTGTAATTGGAGGGTGAAAATGCAATTGGCTTTTTGTATTTTTGCACTTTAATTTATTTGTGATTATAAGTGAATTTGCAAAATGTTAAGTGACTTCATGATTATGAGATCCAATTCACACTGAGGACAACTGATGGACTCATATAGAAGGTGAAAACTTTCACTAATGCTCAAGAAGGAAACACAACGAATTTAGAGCTTGGTAAACTTTTGAACAGGAGGATTTTTTTTAGTATTGCCTTTAGAAGCTATGTAAGATATTGTCCCAGAACACAAAATACACTGTAAAATTTAATAAGTTGGGCTTACTTAAAAAAAGCATGAAAACTGATCGCTTTAAAAAAACAAAACAAAGTAAAGTGAAATAGGAATAATATGTTGTACTGACAAATGCTTAGTTAGTATAGTTTGGTTACACGAGAGTTCTAGTAACTAAAAAAGAACTTGATCCTTTACTAGGTTTACTCATGACTTAGTATAGCTATTCACTGACTCCCAGAGTGCATTGCAGCAGAATAAATTATGCAATTGCTTTGTTTTACTCTTGTCGTTTTTATTTGCCAATTTTATTTGCTGTCTTGTGTCAGTAGTAGCACAACAAAAAGAGCAAATAAAATGGTTATTGTTACAATTAAAAATAAATGAAACTGAATTGTTACCATTGTTGTGATTCGCGTGCTGAATGTTGAAGTCTGTCCCTGCGTCCCATTGTTCATACTATCCATCCTAAATTCTATGTGATAGTCGTAGTTTTCAATGCTATTTAGGGCAGATAGGGTGGATAGTATACACATTGGGATGCAGGGTGTGTCTGACTTGAGCATATTACCACAATTATTTAAGAATTATATCAACCCAGTTAAAAGTTTCTCAAGGTGTTTATGAAAAACAACAAAATTGGAAAAGATCATTAGTAAACACACACAAAAATACACTAATGATTTAAAGGTGGGGTAAGTGATTTCTGGTAGCCAATATTGATATTTGAAAATGCCAAAACAAACACGCACCTACCCACACATGCGCAACCCACGCAATGATTAGTTCTGTGAAACAAAGCAAAACTCATTATAATCAGTGATGGTGTCTACGCTGGATGCCGCACCGTGACACGACAAATCCCCGACAGTAAACCGCTGCCGCGTTCTATTTATGACATATTGACACAAATTTCAAATGATTTTCAACGGTCGCTTTGTCGCATCCAGTGTAGACAGACTTTAGCTGTTGCAGCACGGCACGGCACGGTTGCGCTCTCTCCTCAGCATTATGAGTAGACACGCCCCTTACTGCTGATTGGTTACAAGTTTGTTTTGGTCCCAACTCAGTTTTCTAAAGTGTTTTTGAAAAAATGCATACCCCACCTTTAATTAGAAGATAGGTCACCTTCTTAAAGCAACCTATTTATTAATTTTCTTCCCTTGAAATCAAGTAACTCTGATTTCAT
The DNA here is from genome assembly GCA_021397915.2 of Tor tambroides. NCBI lineage: Eukaryota > Metazoa > Chordata > Actinopteri > Cypriniformes > Cyprinidae > Tor > Tor tambroides. Next base: position 23,382 of record JAFVLL020044398.1, on the reverse strand, counting down.
GTTGCATTGCTGCATTAATAGAAAAAAAAATGTAATAATATAAACAAGGTTCCAAGTGCCCAACCAAAGGGAACGCTAATCACTATAATGGTGAGTTAAAACAACAACAACAACAGCACATTTTATGAAAATCAACTTCAATTTATGAAGTTATCTTATGTGGTGTTCTCTCAAATATTTCAGTTGTATTGAAAATTCAACATTCAAGATGACTTTGGGAAATGAGTGAATGCAACTAGTGAAAGATAACTGCAGACATGGAGGAAATGAGTGAAAAGTCTATTAAGACTCTTTTTTTCTTCTTCTTCTTCTGTTGTTATGTTGCACATTAGCAACACATTGTGTGCACTGCTGCCTCTCACTGGTTTATTAATGTCATTGGTTACTTTGTGGCTACTTGGATATTTTAAGTAAGTGTCACTCAAAACAGTAAGTAAATTGTTTTATTTGCCCTGAAAGTAGCTGTAACTTAATAAAACCTAGTAAGTATAACACACTAAGTAAAGATAACTAATTATATCTAAGTAAGCTAAACTATTGGATTTTACAGTGTAAGTACCCATATCCAATTCAAAAAGTTTACACACCCCGACTTCAGTGAATCATGAAGCATCACCCTTTGTAATAGCTGTGTATAAATCACCAAAAGGAAAAACAAATCTCAACCCCTGAAGAAGTAGGCAGTTTGTCTGCTCAGGACAAACAAAAAAACTTATGAGCAAATATCACAAAACATAAAAACAGCTCTTTTATTGTAACAACATAGTAAAATTCAAGCTTCTGAACTGATTCATTTGTGAAAATTCATTTATTTATATTTAAACATTTGTTAAGTGAAACAGCTTATTCAGGAAAATGCTAAATAAGAAATAACATGCAATTTTAATGATCTCTCTTATTTTGTTAAAATTATTACATCATGCCAGACTGCAGGGGTATGTACACTTATGAGCAGAACTGTATAATTACACATTTCAAATTACTAATTAAACACTCGTTAAGAGAGTTTCACATTGAAATAATTAATTTAAAGTACCAACTTAACCATATTTTGGGGACACGTTTGTACCCAGAAGTGAGCTAAATCTAACAAATCCTCCTTTTGGGGACATTTCTGTGAGTATTTATACAGTGCCCTCCACTAATATTGGCACCCTTGGTAAATAAGAGCAAAGGTGGCTGTGAAAATAAATCTGCATTGTTTATCCTTTTGTTCCTTCACTGAAGTAAAACAATGGAAAGTGGGGGAAAATCTCCTTATGAAATAAAAGTTTTGAATGAAATATGAATGAATATACTTCCGAGATATTTTACTCATAAGAATTTCTAGGGGTGCCATTAATGGTAGCCAACATGCATTAGAGAAAAAAACTTTTTTACTTCATAATGTGAGCTTCCCCCCACTTTCAATTGTTTTACTTCAATGAAAGAGAATTTTGTGATTTTTTTTGAGTGAAAGATCAAAAACATAAATGATGCAGATTTATTTTCACAGCCGCCTTTGCTCTTATTTACCAAGGGTGCCAATATTAGTGGGCGGCACTCTAACTAGCTGTGTATTAAAACAACATAAGTCTATGGACTGTCCTCGTTTAGAGAGCAAAGTATACGTTTAGCTAGTGAAAATGGCTTCTGTTGCTAAATTATATTATTATAATTATTGTTGTTGTGTAATGTATGATGTAAAATCGATATAATCAAATTTAAGTGCTTGGAGGCCCGACCTTCAAAACCATATTACAGAGGCAATGGGAAGATGTGTGATCAAAAATTAAATGAAAATTTGAATTGAAATTTACATGGAATTGAAAAACAAATTTCACAAAGGACTTCACATACTTACAAATGCTCATATCAGAATGAACAATGTGAAAAGTTATATTGTTCGGTCAGTGTAAAATCTATGTGCTATGTAAAATATTAAAGGTCTTATAAATTACACATTTTTTTAGAACGAACACCACATTTACATAGGGATCTGAATTAATTGTGGGAATTAAAAAAGGATCACTTTTGCAACAGGCAGCGGTGGCACTTTCTGCGGGTGATCCAGAGCTTGATTGTGTTTTCTCCTGTGCAGCCTGTTTCTAATGCACTGCTCATTAGCATATGGTGAAGAGCCTCTCTGAGTGTTTGTTCATTTCTTTGTGTGGAAATTAAAAGCGTGCCTCTTAAGTGGCTCATGGCTAGCTTCATACCACCATAAATGCATCTTTTAATAGATTTTTTTTTCTTTTTTGCTTCCACTCTTTTAAACCATATGTCATTCTCTCCCTTTTTTCCCGTGTCGTGTTTTGTGTCCCAGAGAGCCACTTCTGGAATTAGTGCTCGCTTTCTCCAAGTGACTTCTTCTGTTTCATTCTCTGCCTCTTCTTGTCTATAAATCTAACAGCACTCTTACCCTTTCTTCCTCTCTCTCTCTCTCTCTCTCTCTCTCTCTCTCTCTCTCTCTCTCGTGTTGTTCAGTAAATCCAGTTCCAGTAGTGGAGATATGATTGCATCAACACCAAGCACTTCTGGGAATTTTACACACATATATATGACTCTCTCTGTCATTTGCAATTTGTAGACTCTCCTGGTAAATTTGCCTGGAAGAGAATAAAAGCAGTTATCAGTGAATGTGTTTACCACTTATTGTTATTTGTTCATGTTGAAATTGGCACGGTAGGGTGTATATCAGTTCCTCTGTTAAGTGCAAGCTATAAAAGCACTATTGTAGACAGTTTAATTAAACTTTTTGTCACTTGTGAGTTCTGATGTGCAGAATTAAAAAGCCAGTTAGAGTTTTGAGATTTTGATAAAACTAAAACAGTCTTTTTTAAAAAGCGCAGAACTGATTTTTGCTTCCCAAAACCACATTAAATTTATAAATGTGTGTAAGATAAGAGGTGTTAGAGAATATACACTACTGTTCAAAAGTTTGGAGTTGGTAAGATTTTTAAAATGTTTTTCAAAATCTCTCATGTTCACCAACGCTGCATCTATTTGATTAAAAATAAACTGTAATTTTATGAAATATTATTACAATTTAAAATAACTGTTTTCCATGTTAATATATTTTAAAATGTAATTTATTCCTGTGACACAAACCTGAATTTTTAGCATCAATACTTTCTCTTCAGTGTCACATGATCCTTCAGAAATAATTGATTTGATGCTGAGGAAACATTTCTTCTTATTATCAACAGTTGTGCTGCTTAATATTTTTATGGAAACAGTGGATTTTTGTCAGGATTTTCTGATGAACAAAAAGTTCAGAAGAACAGCATTTATTTTAAATCAAGTCAAAATTACTTTCCTTTTTGATCTATTTATGCATTCTTACTGAATAAATGTATTAATAAAAATAAATAAATAAAACATTTGAATGGTAGTGTATCTTGAATAAATCTTTCTCACTCCATTGGCAAATTATTGATTTTTGTTGTTGTTCTAAGCATAAATTTCACTAAATCTGTAATATTTATTCATAAAACAAGAACATAATTCAAGGTACAGTGCAGTTCCTCCAAAACATTCAGACACTCGACATACACTTAAAGATTAACAAACATCATTGCATCACATAAGAAAATAGCAGATTAACTCACATTTATTTGAACAATAAATAGCATATGCACATTTGTCAAGCAAAAAAATAAAAAAAATCACAAAAGTTGTGAAATGATAAATGATGAAATGATAAAACAGCAGATATCATGTGATTGTGAATATACTGTACAAGCTGAATGACCTTTTCTATAAGCAAGACACACGATATGTCTGTTGATGCGAGTGACATTAACACAACGACTTCTCTGGAGAGTGTAAAGTTTGTCTTGCCATCTCACAGTTCATTACTGATTGCCTTTAGGAGTTAAACATGCCATTTGACACTGAATGACAAGATAATGTGATGTATGGAGGCATTTCATACACATTATTCATTTACAAGATATTATTCACCAGGGCAAGACAGAGCGATGCTGAAACACTGCTTCTGAAATAATTGCTCTCATTACAGACTAAACTGAAAAATGTTATTTGCAAAGTAAGTGAGACAAGTACTTGATAGGGAGGATCCATAACAACTTCACACACACATTTTTTTATGCGCTGCTCCATCACAACTGTCATGAAAGAACCCGTTAAAAAATGAACTTTTTTTGCAGTGTACTCCATATATACTCCTTGCTAGCCAAGAAAAAGCATTTTCACTGGTTTTATTTATTTTATTTATTTATTAATAGTGCCGAATACACTTTTATGGATGGTTTCTGGATATGACAATATAATTATTTAGCAGATTGTTTTTGCATTTTCTTAAAATATGAGGAATATTTCACAAGTGTCAGAACAGGGCAAAATAAATAAATAAATTCTGTCGGTTAATTTTCCACTAAAATGCTTAAAGTTGTTAGGTGAAGTGCAAGTGACGTTTTCTTTAATAGATATTTTGTGTGTCTTTGATTTGAATCGTTCATGTCACTTACATCAGCAGGAGTCTGATTATTGTTACATACTTTGATATAAACCATATATTATCTTGCAGCTCCCAACCATCTGGCTACTTCTGCACTTTTTACTCACATTTGGCTCTTGGCGAGTGTTGATTCTTGGATTAAAATCTGACCCACACAAGAAAAATCACATTTTCCTTGTGTTTTCCTCAGAGACCTGAAAGTTTGATGAAGACAGGAAGGCAAACCTGATGTATGGTCGGCGGATCATAAAATCATTACATTACAACACAGCAAACATGGCTTTGCCTCAGGTGTGTCAACCCTGTTCTTGGTAAAGCCCTCTGCTTCTGATGAAATTTGTAGTCCATTATCACGAGCATTAGTGAAATTACAAGCATGTGCGTGTGTGCGTATGTTCATGTGTATGAAGACACTGATTTTGAGAGATTAATAATTATTGGACGGCAAACATTAGCGTTCCTCCATGCATTTCGCTGGATGGATGAGTCACTGCACAAATAACAATATGTTGTGCACTTTCCTGTTTTGTCAGTGTGTCTTCAACGAATACCCATGTGTGCATGCATATGACTGTATTTTCCTGGTGTGTGTGTTTGCACACTCTCTCTGGGGACTTAGTCCCTCTATAAATATCACTGAAGGGAAGACTTCCCTTCCCCTGGACAGACCTTGCACTAATGTGCTGTGATGCTGTTCAAATACGTGCATATTTCTGCATATGTGTTTTTTTTTTGTGCTTAAATATGCATGAGGATCTTTTTAATATGCATGTTTTTGAATTATTAAGTATTTGTTAGTGCATTTATGTTTTCTGCTTGTTTGTTTTCTGAACTCCCTGAACATTAATCAGAGCAGTTTCCCCCTGTGACGGCCCTGGCATGTTACTAATGGCCATCCATCAAAGCTCACAAGTAGGAATTCTGGCTTCTGATTGGCTTATCAGCTATACAACATGGTAGCGGAAAGAGAGAGAGAAAGTATTTGTGGGATTGTTTTAAATTGCATTGTAGCATGTAACATGCTTTTGTATTTGAGCACTGTTGCTTTTTCTTCTGATTGTGTATGTGTTGATTATTCCCGCAGTGGGTTTTTGTTTAATGTTATGCATGACTGCACTCTGAGGCTGATGTTTTGCTCAGGCAGACGGACATCCGTCATGCTTTGGTTTGGTTTTTGGCCCTTTTTAGGCTCTAGTCTTGCCAATAGCTCTGTGTGTGTGTGTGTGTGTGTGTGTGTTTATTTTGTGTTTGTGTGGTGTTTGCAGGGAATTAAGCCCATTACTTGGTGAAATTTGTGGTGTTTCGGTGTTACAGACCTTTAGCTAAATATAAAAACTAGAGCACGCAATTAATTAAATATGTTTAATACTGTTATTTTTGTCTAGCACTGTTAACACATTTCTTCAATTTGACATTTTAATTGTTTCATTCTGTTTTGCGATTACTAAAAATGGACCAGAACATTAGGAGCAGATCGAGTCGTTTTCCAGTAACCATATATGTATAAATTAGCTATAAATGATCTATAAAGTATCTTTAACCCTTGATGGGATGTTTAACTAAAGTGATATCATTTGCTCTCTCTGTATAGAGTAATTTACTCTTTATTAAAGCTTAAAAAGTGAAATATCAGCAGAAATTAACACCAGCAGATATATTACACATATCTATATGGACATATAATGGACGAAGATTTTCAGATTATTGAACACAGAAATCTGTTTTATTTTATTTTTTTTTTTTTTTGTATAATGTATAAAATGAAAATGCAATTGCATACATATTTATTAACTTCTTGCTAAATAAATAAATAAGCAAATAAATAAATAAAGTACTTACTATGTAGTGTTGTATCTTTAAATTTTCTTATTCCATTGGCAAATTATTGATTTTTTTTTTGCTTTTTGTTTTAAGGATAAACTTCGCTAAATCTTGTTATATTTATTCATAAAGCAAGATGAAGCAATCTGACTATGGGGTAAGAACAATAAACAATCAAGATGTAATTCAAGACGGCATCATTCAAGTGCCATTTATTTGAACAAATGGACATTTGCGAAGCAAAACATTTCATAAAAAGAGGTATGTTAGGTTTGAAATGACAAAAAGCAGATATCATATCCAGTATTAAGGCAGAATTTCAATATACATTATTGAATATAATAATATGTTATTGAATTATTACAGATTTTCAGATTATTGTAGAGTTCTGTGTTTCATTCTCTATATTATATAAAAAAAATAAAATTGCTAAATTACAGCTAAAATGATATTGCATAAATGTACACTTTCTTTTCTTTAAAAAGAACAGAATGCATTAATTTTCTGCACTGTAAAAAATGATTTCCACACCATTTTGTTTTTACTGTGGATCAAAAATCATATTAATCATAAAGAAATATTTTAATCAATAAAATATTAAAATATGTATGTCTGTTATTATAATGAAATAATTATAAAAAATATTACATTTTTAACATAATAAAAATCTTTTTTTTAATCCTATGCACTTCACTCAGTATTTAGTTGACCGCTGGTCTGCCTCTTAGATCATACACCATGAGATATTGTGTCACAGACAGGTCTTGTTTAGGACCATTTATCACAGGCGTCCCATTACAGAACTTCAAAACCCCAATCCTCCCTTTAATCTTTAGATATGAGAGTAAATTAATATAAATGGACACATGGAGGCCAGCAGCTGCACCATGTTGCCACAAAAAGCTGTTTAAACGTGTTAAACATTCACGTCGCGTCGCATCTTTATATTAGATGTTTTCATCTCATGTCTATTTTGATCTAAATGAGACAACAAAGACATAACATAAATCTTCCATAACATGTTATGCAGGGCAGCATGAGTGGATAGAGCCTCTTCATGCTGGGCTTGTTTGGAAAAGGGATTCTGAGACTCCTGGGGTTTTATCTTCATGATGTCTACAACTGCCACTAACTCTATGTGACCCTCGTAAAGCTGTCCAGTCAGTTCGATGGGCCCTGTGTGTCCTTGGGTTCTTCATGTTATAGCAGGGAAAACAGTCATGGCCATATAAACGTCATATACTGAGATGATATGCACATATGTGTTTGTGATTCTTCAGTTGACTGCAGAGGATTACAGTTTTCCCATTCTGTATCCTGGCATGAGCATGTATGGGTAAAGAAGGGCAAAAAGAATGGGATGGAGCGTGTGTTTGTACAGTCTGTGTATCTGTTTCACCTGGCTAAGCATTGTGGGTCTGCACTAACCAGATAATACCTTGGTCAACATGCTGCGCTGGCTTTGAGAGACAGAAGAGCCCTGGAGTTAAAGGCGCTTATTATTCAGAGAAGCAACTACGTGGCTAGATGTTTAAAACCGGCATTTTTTAATTAGGTGGTTCTTCTTATGGTTCCTCACAGGCCTTTACAGTTTGGGGTTTCACTCACGTTTCCTAATTTTTTATTTTAATTTATTAATTAATTTTTTTTTATTTAGATTTATGCCAGTGAAGTCTTGATTTTGCTACTCAAGAAAATGTTTTTCCCATTGTTTAGATATTTTATAGGAAAAAATACTGATTTAGAAATGAGTTTTTGTATAAGTTTGACACAATAATGCAATAATTTCATCACATAGTGAAGATCAAAAAATATACTGGTATAAACATTGCTAATGAGTGTCTCAAATCCTGAATGACTATGATTTTTTTTTTTTTTTTTTAAGTACAACTAAGTACAAACGAGACTGTATGTCACTGTCAACAGATGTTGCAGGCAAGGAAGAGGGTTGAGGCTGGATCTAGATGCAAGAAACTTTATTTAATTAAATATTTATTTAAACAAAACAAAAAGTACTCTGGCAGGCACAGTAAAAAATGTAGTATCACAAACCAACTCAAACATAGATGAGAACAGACAAAGAACTGAACCAAATGAGGGAGAAAACATGGAACTAAATGAGACACAGGTGCAAATCCGAAGTAACCAATGAGACAAACAAGGACATAATCAGAAACTAAGGCTCTGTCCCAAATGGCACACTTCATGTGCACATGTGCAGACAACGTGTCCATTAAGTCCATGAGGTTGTAGGGTGTTCCATTCGTCATTTCAGCTTTCAGAAGTGTGCTTGCGTTATGCGCCCTCGATGTGCACTTCTGCCGAGCCCACACTGAGGCGAGCTTCGGGGCAGACTTCTACCCGACAGTCAAAGCGGCATTACGTCATAAAAGTGTGGACTCAGAGGAAGACTGGGACGGTTTAGGGTGCCATTTGGGACAGACAACCCAGGAAACAGGAACTAAAACGATAAACAGAGAGGAACACAGGGACCAAAGGAAGCTGAAATACATAAAAATCCCCAGAACAGGACATACATGTGACAGTCACAGGGCTTGACGCTTCATGTGCTCCTAACTGAAAGAGATAGGAGTGCATTAAAACGCACACACACACACACACACACACACTTGTTTTGCTATCCTTGTGGGGACTCTCATAAGCATAATGTTGTTCTGCTGTACAGACCGTATTTTCTATCGTCCTACACCAACCCTACACCTAAACCTATCCCTTACAGGAAAATTATCTGCATTTTTACATTTTCAAAAAACTTCATTCTGTGTGATTTATAAGCTTGTTTACTCGTGGGGACCTCAATTTAGGTCCCCACCGTGACACAAGTCCCCACGAGGCTGTGTGTATTCAGGTTTAAGTCCCCACCGGGATAGAAAAAACAAGTACACACACACACACACACACAAACACACGTTTGTTTCTGTGAATTGTGGAGACATTCCATAGACTTCTATTACTTTTATACTGACCAAACAATATTTTTAATCCCCTAACCCAACCCTAAACCTAATGTTGGGTTTCCATGTTTTATGGGGGCATTCCATAAGCATAATGGTTTTTATATTGTACAATATATATATATATATAAATATATTTCTTGGTCATGGGGACTGGGACATTTCTTATTTTAAAATGTATCTGTTTTACTATTGCTGGCTGCCCATTCAAAAAGAGGGAGATAAAACATGCACTCTTCCAACCATCTAAAACATACAAAATAAACACCATAAAGTAAATAATGTCTCAAAATATAAAGTAAATAATCTTTGAAAAATAGATCATAAGCAATTGCTTGCTGGGCATAAATTTGCAGTATTTATTTTCATTTGCATTATTTGTATGTTGTATTGCGAACCTGCGCTGTGTTTTGACCTTGAAGCATGCAGTGCTCATATTTATTTTACAAAATCATAGCCTTTTGAAGTTTAATAATCACAAGCTGTATCATGACATGTTTTTCTATCCCCAAATTTAAGACCTGTTAAAATGATCATTAAGACATTTGTTATACTATTTAAGATATTTTTAGACTTTTTAAGGACTCACATGGTTTTTTTTTTTTTTGCACACGTACTCCAAAAATTTTTTTTTTTTTTTTCCAAATTTGCGCAGGTTTTTTTGTGTAAGTGAAATGCTCACATTGTTGAGCCCTATGTCAGTGGGTGTAGGAGTTGGGGTGTATTTATATTTTGTCATTTTATAAACTTGACCTGTACTCTACAACATTTTTGGTTTCTAAAGAGATGCTTTTTATGGACAGACGGGTTATCCTATTTTTGTGGTGCCGACAGATAGCAGCCGAAGTGAGAGGGGGCGGTACAGTACAGCACAGGTCACAATTCATTTTCAATAAGTGGAGCGAAAGAGCGTGAAACTGGGCATCTTGAGACCGTGAATAAAGCGTTTATTTCCCATTAGCTCTCTATGCTAAACACTGTTCATTTATAGAGAATGAGTGTGGTTAGTTATGGTTTAAATTAATCACTTTACTCCATATAATTGAAACGATATAACCAAAAACCAATGAGTAAATTCAACTAATATATCTGAATGCAGCATTTTGTAAAATCAAAAGCATAAACTCTGTGCATGTTCCGTTCACTTGGGGAGGCAAAATTCATAAAGGTGTTACAATGCTGAAAAATATGTTGAGTATTTTTAATGCATATATTCCTCCCATGAGTTCTTCCGCTGTCTACTTTTATTCTGCTCAGGGATAAGCAACATCAATCACATTTGCATTACAAATGTAATATCTGGGGAAAGAACTGATTTGATTACTGACTTCACGGCAGAAGGATTTATGGTGATACCCTGGCAAACCAGTTCTTTTTTTAGCAAGTTTTTGATGATTTTACGCATCTAATTTCGTTCGTTTATGAGGGACATGAATAACAAAAATTGTCAACAGTTGCCCAAGCTCGAAATGTCATGACACAAGCATTCATCAAATGTTCCCAACCGACATGACCACATTTTATTTCCTTCATCTTCCATTCTGAAGAGTCAAACTGATTCTGAATAAAAGAAAAATATTATTCCCGGTCTTGTTCTCATTTTTCTTTATATTTCTGTCATTATAAGCTTTAAATCAGTAGTAGAGGAGAACAGTAATGGGCGTATTATCCGTCATCGTCTGTAAGTCTTTTTTGAAATATTTATTTCAAACTTTGGTGTGCAGCCAGATTGGACTAGTTAAGATTATGTATTTATTTATTAACTTATGTTTTTAAATGTTTCTAATGTCTCCTATTCTCACCAAGGCCTCATGTATTTAGATCAAAAACGGTAAAAACAGTAATACTGTGAAATATTATTACAATTTAAAATAACTGCTTACTGTTTATATATATTTTAACATTTATTCCTGTGATTCAAACCTGAATGTTTTGCAGCCATTACTCCAGTCTTAAGTGTTACATTATCCTGTAATACGTTGATTTGGTGCTGAATTATAATAATTTTATTAATATTATTATTATTATTATTATTATCAATGTTGAAAACAGTTTTTGCTGCTTTATTATTTCTGTGGAAACTTCGACACATTTTTTTCAGGATTCTTTGATGTATAGAAAGTTAATTGAGTGACATTTAATCAAAATAATTTTTTTGATAGCATTCCAAATGTCTTTACTGTCACTTTTGATTAATTTAATGCATCCTTGCTGAATAAAAGCATCTATCTATCTATCTATCTATCTATCTATCTATCTATCTATCTATCTATCTATCTATCTCTCTCATATGACACTGAGGACTGGAGTAAAGGCTGCAAAAAATTCAGGTTTTCATCAAAGGAATAAATTACATTTTAAAATATATTCAAACAGAAAAGAGTTGTTTTAAACTTTAATAATAATGTTACTGTTTTTACTGGAATTTTTTTTTTATCAAATAAATGCAGCCTTGAAAAGCAGAAGAGATTTCTTTCAAAAACAAGTCTTAATTATTCCAAACTTTTGGATGCCTGTGTAATTTATATTTTAATTATTTTCTGTGAGTTGCAGGTCATGGTTTCTTATGGTTCTCTAGTTTGTTTGTTGTTTCTTGTATTTACTTAAATGAAGCTGCAGCTAAATTCTTAACCTCTTTTCTCTGTGACTCCCGATGTGACCGCTATACTGTTATCGGTAACTGGAAGCAGCATAAATTAGCCAAAATATTACATAAACATCAGAGGAGGAAAAAACACATATTCAGTTACATTATGATTGAACTCTTGAACTTGTCTGGGCCATATGGAAGAGCAAATGTAAACCCTTAATCTCTGAGAGTGATTAAATTTGCAGGAAATGTTATTTTAAATTATGAGAGTGGCCCATAATGTGAGTTGAGAGAGAGAGGGGAGATTGTGGGAGTTATGCAGTGTGGTGAAATAACTTTTTATTAAAAAGATACAATTTTTATGATGTGAAAGACACCAAGTCTGATGTAGCCGTTCATCAACAGGAGACGGCGTGAGCAGATGGCCAATCCAGAATGAGAACTTTAGATAACACAATGTTATATAAGCACTTCAGAGGATGAAGTGCTGCTCTGAATTTATCTTTTGTTTTAGTCACAGGACCTTTTTACTCACTGTTGCCATATTTATGACATGACATAAAAAAAATAGCAGAGAACTCACAAATATCTGTGAAGTATTATTATATTATAGAAAGAATATTGGCTGCTGGTTTTGATGTCATCTCAGAAAAAAAAGGGTCATCTGCACAGACGATACCAAATCTGACATTTGCATACATTTTCAATGTACATTTGAATTCAGAATTCATTTATGCACTTGATGAAGGCTAAACTTTAATATGCCATGTACTGTATGTAAACATCAGTACCAATTCAATACTGTTGTTACTGTTAACTAAAAATATAAAAAAAAGTTTTTGGTAACTCAGATATAACATAACATATAAATATTATAATGAAAAGAGAGATAAAACGAGATTAACTTTAATGTATCATGTATGTAAACATCATGTAAGTATCACTGCAGTATCATTATTAAAAGAAAATCTATTAAAAATGTTTTTGGAAATTGAAATGAAGCATAAAAATAAAATAAAATAAAATAAAATAAAATAAAATAAAATAAAATAAAATATTGGATGCAAAATTAGCTAAATAAAATGAAAATGAGAATTAGAAATTAGTTGGAGACTAACTGATATAAGTTTGTTGAAATACTGAAATTACTGGAACTAAAATAAAACAAAGGTAAATGGAAAATAAAAATAAATAAATAAAACCACCACCAAAACCACACCAAAATTAAAATGAAAACTGAAAATGAAAATATAAAAGCAAATTCAAAATATTAATGAGATTAATAAATACTATAAAAGTATACAAATACCAAATACCAAATAAAAGTATATAAGTCAATGAAAGCATATTAAAAAAATACTAAAATAACACTGTCTTGCAACATGTTGCTGACTATTTTATCACACCATGCCTCAGCCCATGTTGATATATCGATAACTTTCAGTTATAATTATGTAACTGTGGTCATACAGTGACATGAAACAGATGAATTGGGCAATGTTTTTTTTAGAAAAGATAGCACAATATATTACACTCACTATCTTTTCCTCAGATGTTTCTAATTGATGGTTTAGCACAGGATTATTCAGAGAAGCCATCCGAAGAAAAGCACTACCCTCAGGTGCTACTTCCTCCTCCTCCTCCTCCTCCTCCTCCTCCTCCTCTCTTTTCATTCTGTTACTCCCACAGCAAAGATCTCCTCTCTCTTTTCCACTGCATTTCCAAAAATCTAAAAAAAAGAGCTCCAAGCACTTCATCACCCACCAACTGAGAAACATTTATCATCCGTACAAAATACTGTCAGTAAAGTTAATGGAAGTGCTAGAGTAATCCATTTCAAACTTTCAGCTAGTGTCTTCACTCTCATGGGGTTCAATCAGATTTCAACCCCCTCAAAACCTGCTAAAATGTTTAACTCTGGGTTTCCTCGCAGGTTTTGTCAAGGTTGCTGTAAATTTTTAATGAGCGCTGACATGATGTTTGAGGAGGCTGCAGTGTTTGAGAAGTTACTTTCTCTGTTGTTATGTTTCGGTGATATGCTCAGAGGTGCTCACCCCTATACAGTGATAGTGATATACAGTCTAGACTCGAATGTTTTCATAAGTTTTTTTGGATGTAAAATGATAAATTAATCACAGAGTATGTATACTTAACCTTTTTCTTGAGTTAACAACACATGCTTCTTTAGACCTCTTGAATCTTGTCAAAGGTTCATGGGGAGGTTTTATTATTCTTTTAGAAATATCCAAAACACATTTGTAGTTAAATAAAAACAAATTATATTATATTATATTATATTATATTATATTATATTATATTATGTTATATTATTAGTTGATTGTGTGTTTTTTTCTCCAACAAAATATACTAAATGTCTGAATAAATGAATATATAATCTCTAGCAGTTTCATCTTTAAAATGGGTTTGAATTTACATTTATTTTGCTCAGCTCAGGGGTTTGGAACCACTTGACACTTTAATTAAATTCAGCAATAAATTGTTTGAGTGTAAATGCAAAATCTTTGTAAATAGAATTAGTATAGAGAGATTGTCCAGTCGTAAAATTGCTCTTTTCTCTCTCTTTTGGGAAATTTGCTGTTCTAGAAGCATCTTTACTTTCCTCTAAATCAGCCGGTTTGCTGACTCGGAACAATAGGATACTTTGGATCAACCAAAAATGGATTAGCTTTAGAAAAAAAAGAAAGCAAAAGTAATTCAAGACCTCATTTCTTTCTCTGTGTCTTTAAATTGTAGTTTAATTCTTGTATTCCCAAAGAAGCTTGCATTGGTGCAAAAACAAAAAGTGAACTCGGTCCTTAGCAGAGTAAAGCTTTCTGTTTTATTGACGTTCTGTGATAAGAAAACAGGAAAATCTATATTTAATTCAAAAAGAAATTTTCAATAGGTGCTTGTACCTGCTTAAAAGTGTAATTTACTGACTAAAGGTTTGTGATGCATAATTCCATACATTGAACACAATTACCTGCTTCGAATTAGTGAAGAAACAGCATAAAAGGCTGGATGAGTAAGTGTTTTTAACCCACTTGAAGTGAAAACAGCGGCTTGCCGTCTCTGATCTGTAGGCAGAAATCAAAAGACGTTTACGTGCCTGCTATTGCTCACGTCCACTGGTGATGAAACCCACAGAGCAATGCCTTATAACACTGCCTCTGTTTATCCTGCAGCCCTTTGATGTATAGAGGAGAAAAGTGAAAGTGATTAGGCAAAACTTCACTGCAGACGTCATTTAGTTGGATTGTTATCCGCTAGACTTTATTTTGGTCTTGTTTGTACTATTCTAAGTCTAGATTGACCGGCCAGTGATTAGGTTGTCGTGTCTGGAATCGTGTACCCTGCTCACAGACGTGCTTTTACGTGCTGACATGCGAGCATTAGGTGTCTGCGATTTGTCTAGTAAAAAACTGCTTGCCTTTGGTAATAATTGCAATCTGAAATAGCTCATAATCATCCTCCAAATATGTGTCTGTATGAAACATTTTGGTTTTTGATTTTAGTCAGAATGTATGAAAAAACATGTTGACTCCAAACAACCAGTTGCATTAGTTTTTTAGAATATCTTTTTCTCTTTCATCATGCTACAAACCAACAGCACTGATTATTTTAAAGGTACTGTAATTGCATTTTTTTTTTCAATGTAAGTTTGAGACTCTGTAAATATAAAAACAAGAGGTAGCAACTTGAATTTATATTTAATAACACAAGCTAATCAGAAACTGCCTGTAAATAATGGCAAAATCTCTTTCAGGGATGCAATTTTAAAGAAAGATTTTAGGTTAAGTGCTAATAGCACTTGAAAAGGGTGTATAAATAGTCAACATATAAAAAAAAACATAAAATAGTTCAAAGATATTGAAAGTCCATAAAGACAGATGACAGCTACACTTCCCTGCTCAGTAAATCTCAACAATTTCTGGACAGAAGTTCTGTCCTGAAGAGAAATTAGGGTCTGTATGGAAAATGTACTACTTATGCAGTATATATTAAGTATACTGCATCAAGTACGCAAAATTTCTTTATAGAATATCTGAATCATAGCTTCTATTTTGTAATCTGACTCGTTTGATCAGACATAGATAAACCAGTAGAAGTTTGACAGCCGTTATACATTTTGGTTTATCGTCTCTTTTGTGGTTACGGTTCTTGTATTCAGCTCTGACAGACGGTTTTCTATGTGCACAGAATGCCATCTGTCACAGTTCGTGAGTCCTGAACTGAGTTCTTTTTCATGGTTTATTGCTGTCACATAGACACAAAGTTATGTCAAAATGTCTGTCTTGGCAAGTATTCATGTAAACATAGCTGGTTATGTCTTAAGTGGATGCATAAATCCAGGAAGAAATTGTTTATGTCAGATCTGTGGATATTAGATCGGTGCGTTAGGTCTTAAAGTGACAGCAGCCTCATATACCTGTTGCCGTCTCTGTCATTGTTAATCAATCAAACAAACAAACAAAAGACAATCACTCAACTGTTGTAGCTTTAATAAAACTTGTGAATATTTATTTCATACAGCGTTTTATTTTACATTTGATTACTTTAGTCAGTTTCTGTAGTATTTCTTTACTTTTTACTTTTATTTTATCTTTACTTTTTAAGAGTAATCTTGAGAATTTTTTATACTTATATTAGAACTTACATTAGCTAAGCTTATATTGTGTAGAACATACAGTATTATTATGAAATTTTGGTATCTTAATATTTGGTATCTACAATTATGCCACCATTACAACCTTATTTCCACCAAAGATAACTATTTTGTGATATTGTTATTGTGACAAAAAATTATTAACACATAGATTAGACTACCAAAAATATGCCTTTGTATTAGTGCCATCAAAGATTAAACATGATTAATCACATCCAAAATAAAAGTTTTTGTTTATATAATATATGTGTGCACTGTGTATATTTATTATGTGTGTGTGTATCTATATATATATATATATATATTAATACACACACATAAATGTATATTTTCGAAAATATTTACACGTATATATTTATATTCATATAATTTATATTATACAAATATATTTAATGTAAACAACATTTTTTCTTAAATATACATGCATGTTTGTGTATTATATACATAATAAATATACACAGCACACACATATATATTATGTAAACAAAAACTTTCATTTTGGATGTGATTAATCATGATCAATTAATGATCATGAATCGTGATTAATCAAGTGTTTGACAGCACTATTTTGTACATAATATTAAAAAAATGCATATTTACTGTATTTACTTTACCGTCCACTATGATAGCTGGGCACCACTCATATGTGACTATTTTAATGATGTCCTTACTACTTTCTGGGCCTTGAATGTGGTTGTTACGTTGCTATCTATGGAGGATCAGAAAGCTCTCGGATTTCATCAAAGATATCAATTTGTTTTCTGAAGATGAACGAAGGTCTTACGAGTTTGGAACGACATGAGCGTGAGTAATTAATTAATTACAGAATTTTCATTTTTGGGTGAACTATACCTTTAAGGTGGGGTCAAATTAGCAAAATGTTGCATGCAAAAATAAGGTCGATTACCAATTGTCTAGTAATGCATGAAGCACTTTTACATAGAATTTACTTTAAAACCAAGCAAAATCTACTGTACATGGGGAACTTTTTCACCATCACTAAAAATTCTTGATTGCGTGGATTTTTATTAAATACTGGATTTCGCCTGCAAAACTTCACTGAGCAATAAATACGACCTCACCTTTACTGTTTTTAACAAAAATAGTAGAGAGTACTAAGTTAGTATTCCATTCCAAACATCAAGAACAAGCCTCCTGCTGCTTGCTCTTGGACTATTGTACAATGTGGCAACATTTCTAGGTCAAGGGTCACTCAGTGCACTGGCACCATAAGTAATATATGTCTGTCTATGACGCAAGCCCACAGCTCAAGGTCTGACAGAGGGCTTTTCATATTCCATTCCCTCAGAGTGTGTGATCATGCAATATGAACCTGACCGACACAACCAGGAGGTAAAGATTCTTCGTAATTCCATAATAACATTGCTATATGCCAGCAGTGATCCCTGAAAACAGCACGGTTACACAACAGCACATTTTCTACCATCCTGTCATCTTACAATTTCCTATAATTTACTGTCTTATCATATGTCATCTTATTCTTTTCCTTAATCGTTGTGGTGTACGCAACCCCGCTACGCTAAATGGCTGAAAGCCAGCGCTCGTAATATTTTAAGTTTCAATAGCAACATCATTCATATATCTTTTGTGAGACTGACTTCAGTGCTTGTGAGAATACGCTGCATTAAACTCCCAATGGGGTTTTCATGCACACAGCGGGATATTTATACATTGAGACTGCCATGTTTTATGGCCACAAAAGTAATTAACTTAATATAGCTCACTGTTCATATTTCATATGAAGCTGTGTTTGATCTACTCTTGTGTGCCATCAAAATGACTTGACTGAACAAAAGCTTGTTTATGTTTTTGAAGTTCAATAGTACATTACAGTAACCAGAGAAACTAAGTGGTTAAAATTATATTAGCATTAGCATCATCAATGATTTCATGTCAACAGCCTGCACTTTGGACCGCTTCCAGGATTTGGCTCTCAGTGGCCACCTACACGCTCCAGCTTTTCGTGAGTGACTGAACTGAAATGTGGGACTGAATTGTGTCTTCTAGCTAAATTATAGTTCTGGCTGCATCCAAATTATATACAATTATAATATAAATATATATAAATGTAGTATTTCTTTCTTATATAAATTAAATGTGTGTGTGTGTGTATATATATATATATATATATATATACTAGTGCTGTCAAAAAATTAATCGCGATTAATCGCATCCCAAATAAAAGTTTTTGTTTACATAATATATGTGTGTATACTGTGTATATTTATTATGTATATATAAATACAAACACATGCATGTATATATTTAAGAAAAACATGTTATATTTATATATTAAATATATTTTTATATAATATAAATTATATGAATATAAATATAAACTTTTAAATACATGTAAATATTTTCAAAATATATACTGTATGCGTGTGTCTTTATATATACAAAATAAGTATATACAGAAGACACACATATATTGTGTAAACAAAAACTTTTATTTTGGATGCGATTAATCGCGATTAATCGTTTGACAGCCCTAATATATACATATTTAATAAAAAAATATATATAGTAGGTGAAAAACTTATGACCGGGTAGCATGTCTAAATTCATAAAAGGATCTGGGTGATGAAGTGCACATCCAGTGGACACTATGTACAATGGACTAATATCCCATAAGTCATGAAGTGTGTAGCTTGACAGGATTACATCTGGATTAAACGCACTCATAGAATGTACTTTTTAACCGTTGATCAAAAGAAGTACCTACTCAGTGAATATGCAATTTCAGACACAGTACACTCTAAAAAAATGCTGGGTTAAATACAGCCCAGCGCTGGGTAAAATATGGACGAACCCAGCGATTGGGTGGTTTAGACCCAGCGGTTGGGTTACTGCCCAGAAGGTTGGGTTAAACATTTAACCCAACTGTTGGTTGAAAACAACCCAGCATATGTTCTGTCCAGTATTTACCCAGCACTGGGTTGTATTTAACCCAGCATGTTTTAGAGTGTACCTGAGTGAGTGAAGTTCACACCCCTCAGCTGATTTCATTGGTGAACTCAGTAACAGTCACCTGTCAACATAACTATAGACTTGAATGAATTCAGTGAAGAGTTCAAAAAAATTATTGATGGGTCTGATCGTGATTAAAAATAATGCAACCAGAATGTGCAAACAACAACACTGAGGTTAGAAGGATAAGTGTACTTAATTGGTTTTTGGGGAAAAAAATCATGTGTACAAAACACAAAATTTAAAAAAATATGGAAAAAAAGCATGAAGTACGAAATTGCAATGACTGACATAGTGACAGCCATAGTAACATCTTATGACTGGAAGATTGCATTAGGAAATATGAAAAAAAACATGGCATGGTCAAAATAAATAAATAAGCATGCAAGGATGAATTGTTGATGAGAAGATCTACAGTACGTATAACATGCATTTTAAAAACAGATAGGGTGAATTTTTATTTCATGCCAACTTTAATGCAAATCATTTAGTCTGTTTTGGATCAGAGGAGTACATGATGTCCAGAAATTTGAAGTAAACCACCATTGACAGAAACGTTGTTTTGTTTTGCTTGTAAAGCTGCTGCTTTTAACACTCATGTCTGCTTATTATGAAGGTTTTTTTTCTTTTCTTTTTTTTTTAATAAAGCCACTTCGGGTGTTTTTGGAATTAAAGAGTACAATCCTAAAATGCCTTATATGCATGTATCTTTTGCTGTTTATTACTAGGTTTTATTAATAAGGTGATTATTGTAATTTCAAGTTTAAGTTCAGTTTATTGCAGCCATGATTCAGTTAATATAACAAAGTCATTCAGAACCTAAATAAAATTTTCTTTTTACATTAAACAATAGCCTACTAAAATTATTTTACATCATTCAGCTGAAAACCGTTTTGAATTAAAAGCTTATAAATTGCACACTTCATCTATAACATTTCCTAGCAATGTGTTTAAATTCCAAAGCTGTAAATAAGGACTACTGATTTGGTTTATTAGCTAGAATCTACCAGCTGGAATAATCTGCATTTTCCATACTGCTGTGGTTGTATACTTGTTTACAGTGGAGCCATATATCGACCTTTTCATTAACCTCTTATAAACTGAGGTCCTTGAGAGACTTTAAATAAGCTTGGGCACGTTAGGGATGAAAATAAGGAGCATTAATCAGGAGGAGACAGGATACAGGAAGAAAGATGGTGACATATTTGTGCATACAGCCGAAGTGCTGAGAATCATATTAAACAGCAGAGAGGAGCCAGTTAGCTAACATTATTTGCAGCTATGTTTCACATCAAAGATCTCCCCTTTTGATTAACCTCATATTTCATCAACTTCAACCTGCTGGGAATGCACAGTCTAAACATTGCCACTGGCTGTTGGATTATGAGCATCTCTTATTGCCTTTCTGCTCATGAATATCCAATGAAATATGATGGGAGAAAAAAACCCTAAATGAAGAAACTTGATGGTCTTCCCAGCCAATCTCTCCCTGCATGGGATGACAAGAGGGGATTCTCTTGTGCTTTGTTGTTTGTCTGTGATTACTGTCTTGCAGGTGGTCAGCCATTCAGTGAGCAGAGATGGCTGGGAGGCTAATTGTTTTCCTCTGCCCCCTGATGACCAGCCAGTGTGTTTCCTTCTGCATTTGCATTTCTTTTTGTTTAAGCCCTGAATCTTCTTCATTCCAGAGAAGCCAGCTTGCCTCATAACTGCACTGGGTTAAAAAAAGCCTGAATCTGTTCAGCCAGATGAGATATTTCATGTAAGGTTGAATGAAGAAATTGAAGGGAACCATAGTCTTGTGGCTTTTAAATGGATGGATCACCTCAACTCACTTTCTTATAAATTGCTTTCTTTTTTCTGTAAAAAAGAAAAAGAGATGTTTTGCAGAATGTCCACGCTGTTCTTTTCCATACAATGAAAGTGAAAGGTGACCAGTGGCTATCAAACTCCAAAAACATAATAAAATCACCATAATGGTCATGAAGAGGATGACATGAGGGTTAGTAAATTATGCTATAATTGTTTTAAAATACCTATGTAGTAGTTTCAGAAGTAGAAAATTGATTCCATATTTGTTTGACAACCATTTTAAAATACTTTCTGTTTCAATATATGAATAGAGTGAAAAACATTTACCTAAACAAGAGGAAGTATATTTATTTGGCTTGAATGTTCAGTTTCCGGTGTTGGTTTTATAAACCAAAGAGCTTTTAAAACATTTTGTTTAGTTTCCCTTCAGGCATCTTTAAGATAAAGCCATTTGAATCCGTTTAAGACTCTCGGCCAAAAAAAACAAGGCTATTAAAGTAGCTGCAAGTCTGTAGAGCCAGAACTGTGATTTGTGCTACAACTACTTTCTAGCAGCTAAATAGCCAAACATCAGTCATGACCTATATCATAGCTGTGGGTGAAGTGAACATGTCTTACAACATGCTTTCTCAGAAAATGAACAAAGAACAAAGACTGTTTGTGCTCGTATGTGGTTCTTGCTTTGTTTTTATTTTTTCTCTTCTTTCAACCACTTCTCTTTCAAGCGCTGAAAGGGAAAGAAACTTTTTAATGACATCGTCTGAAGCATCCATAAAGAAGACAAATTGCTTTGAACTAATATTTATATAGTTCAAACCTGTTTCTTAGAATATAAACAGTGCCAAAGGATAATAAGCTTTGAAATATTTGTTAAGTTACCTCAGTGTTGTAAATATCACTCTGAGAGAACTGTCAAGTCTCCTCATATTGATATTTTGTACTTCTGGAGGAGGTTAGGTTGGTAAACACAAAAGTAGTTGTATTAAAAGCTTTGTGTCAAACGTGAATCATTCTGTGTCAAGTATGAGTAATTTTCACTATGTAACCTCAACCTGAGCTTCATTTTGACTTCAATATCATCAAGCTTGCTTTGAAAGCTTGTGTTATTAGCTTGCCATGCTGAGTTACACATTTGAAGTTTTCATCTATAGTTTTGAAGCTATTGAAACAATTTATGTGGGTCTCAATTAGAGTGACAACAAAATATCACTTGATAAATTAATATCTGTTTAAAAAACACCAATACAACATACAAAAAAGTAAAACAGTGGTGAGAAACTCTGTGGTGAGAAGCTTTTGAAGCAATCTCGTTTTGAATAATTATTGTAATGCTATTATGTGACTTTATTTATTGCAAGAAAAAGAAAAGTAAAAAGTGTAAAAAGAGTATATTTCACTTAAATAAATTAGACTTCCTATAGTGAGAGAGTAGGTGCAAAAAATACAATTACAAAATCTGAAAATCTGCTTGTAGAAATCATATTTATTTGCTACCTACAGTAGTGTCTAAAATACAACTGATGCCACCAAATTGCAAATCCAGTGATTTGTGTTTCAGAGACTGTCACTACATTTAGTTACCGTAGTTACTCCCCAGAATTGGACATGTAATGCATTCTATACCAGACCATCAGTCCATGTCAGAGTCAGCAGCTCACCTCTCAGGTCAAGAGGTGACAAAGGGGAATGTGAGAGAGCAGGTGAGGATCAGCACATTGGATTCTCTAACGAGCCCAGGGGAGAAGCTGCTTGATCAACCACCGTAGTTCTGTAGTGTGCGTGACTGAGAGCAGCAGATGAGAGAATCTATGAGGTTTGAGTATCATAGTGTTTGTTGTGTGTGACAGCAGTCATGACTCACAATCCTTCAGAATCTCTCATGTTTAACCCTTGTGAGCTGCACATCTTTAATTCTGCATTCCTCAAAGGACCTTGCTAAAGCCCAGAGCACACACTTCATCCATCTGTCCATCTGTTTTACCCACCATTTTCTCTGCCAGCTTTTTCATCGCTCCACTTTTATCACCAACACATTGTCCACAGATTCATTTTCTCTCTGCCCCAA
>JAFVLL020044397.1:0-11976 GCA_021397915.2 Tor tambroides | reverse complement strand
GTCCTTGAAAATCCTTTTTTGCTGATGAAACCTTGACTGACATTTTAAGTTGATTTCAAAAAGGGTAGAATATCACCCATTTAAAATGCATCTGCTCAAACATCTTTAATTTGTTCCTAATTAATTTATTTAGCTCAATACGAGCTTCTGTGTGCCGGTAACTGCGGTGATTATAGTGAATTATGCCTCATGTTTGGATGGCGAGAGCAGCTGAATAAACATCTCCGAACCGGAGAGAGAAGTGGATGTCTGTGGAGGGGGATGCAGGCCATCCCCTCTCATTTGACGCCCAATTGAGCACTAATTACCCAGACTCCTCTGCTCTGCTTTGTAGTCGTCTGGGCTCAGTGAGTATGGAGAGAGACGCTCGCTGTCTGGAGTACAGCGCTTTATTTGTCTTTATTCCTGAATGCTTTTTATCCCACCTCCAACACAGTACAAAGTCTTTGCACTTTTGCTTTTTATTGCAGTTCTGCACCAGCTTCACTCCGTCGAATTACAAGCTATTTTACCTCGGCTAATGTGTCTCCGTATGAGGCCGAGCGATCTACGGCACAGGCAATTTCGAGAAGTGGAGGAAAAAAAACGTTCATTATTCATTATGGTCGTATTGTTTACGGGTCATTCGTTTCAAGCTGAGGAGATTGCAGATGTGGAATAAACGTTCATTCTGCATCCAAGAGACATAATAAATAGCCTTGGATGATGGACTTTACTGTGGACATATTGATTGAACAATGCAAAATAAACCTGAAAACATCTACAACTGTCTGCATGGATGGACTTTGCTGAAAACACCAACAACTGATTAAGGCTGGTTTAGGGTTGACATAACTTAGACAGCAGCGTCCATCAGTGGACTGACTGACAATAATTGACTGATAAAATGCAATATTTATACACTGAATATGTGTGTAATATTCATTTGTCATAGGACAATTAAAATGTAATCCAAATAAGCTAAAAGCATGACGTTCAAGTATTCTATTAAAATAAGATATAATATTATCATTTTTTATTTGTTTATATTTTTAATTTATACTATTCTTTTTTACATTTTATTAAGAGACAAAATTGAATATTTGGACATTGTCCTGCAGTATGATAAATTTATTTATTTAATTTAAGCAAACTGCAAATAAACTAGCAAGTGATTGTGACTATTTTATTAAATTATTTTATAATATTATAAAATAGTATATATATATCTTGCATAATATTTTTATGTATGTTTTTATAATTCTAATACAAACTTCTAAAACAAAATGGAATATTTGTATATTGAATATGAATATGTGTGAAAAATTCATTTGTCACACCGCAGAACAACTTTAACTAAAAGCAGGAAATGGTAAGCAAAAATATTCCATTAAAATATTAATATTATAAAATAACATATATAGGATATCTTGTATAATATTTTCATGCATTTTTGATTGAGAGACAAAATGCAATTATTTGTATGATGAAAATGTGAAAAATTCATTAATCACATCACATGACAATTTAACCGAACTGCAAATGAGCTAAAAGCAAAAATGCATTTTGTATATAATTACATTATTATTATTATTATTATTATATTTACATACAAGTATACACAACCAGTCAAAAGTTGTTAACATATTTGACAGCATTTATGTTCCTCGTGATCTTAAAAACCTTTTGATCTAAAGCTTTATGCGTAAATGCATGAAATTAGTTTTGAAGATCTATAAACTGTGCCTAAATATAAATATAAAAAGAAATAAAGACATAAAACCCTTGCTGGTTAAGCTAGTTAAGAAGTGTGACCAGCCAAACAGGCGAGCGCTGCTTTCTCAAGACTCAGTCCTGTTATTTACCCCAAACCCACGTTATTTGTAGCAAATAGCTATCAAGAGTTTTGCAATAGCTTTCAGAGGATTAGGATCCGGTTCTGCTGCTTGTCTTTTTGCACGTGGTGAAGTATATTTGAACAGCGATGCTCATATCTCCCCAGCGCACATTTGTGTTTCCACACCATATCAAGGGCTTTACGCCACTGATCCCGGTTCAGTCAGGAGTGCCGTTTTAACGCAGCGCAAACATTCCAGAACTCATTCACTTTCCAATGTTTTGCCTGGGCTTACGATGTTTGTATCCAGAAAGGATCACATTGGCTAAGTGGGTCCAAGAGCAGCATACACCTCTCCAAATACAACTGATCTGCAAAAACTTCCCCTAAACGCAAACGGCCACGAGAAAACAAGACACGACCACATCTTTGTGCAGTATAGTTAGTGTAGCATCTGTGTGCTGAGAACCACTGACACTGATGAACTAACTGTCCTAAAGAAACAAAATGCCCTATGAACGCAATGATGAACGTACGATGCAAGTAAGAGACACAAGACAGCTTCAGTGATTATAACAAGTTTTTTTGAGAGTGCTTAAACTCATGCTAGATAGATGGCAAATAATCTTTGGTTCCTTTCTGTATATAATATATACTTCTATACAGAGCTGGGTAGTAACTGATTACATGAGTCTGGATTATGTAATCAGATTCCAAAAATTAAGTACTTGTAATTGGATTATATTTAAAATACTTGTAATCAGACTACAGTTATTTTTTAATGATTACATATCAACATAATAGCAGTTTATTTATTCTCTTTAATTGTTCTTTTTCATCTTTTAAATTTCTAAAATAGCCTAGTGGTTATATAGATTCAGAAAGTCTTCCAGTTTTGTGGATATTCACACAAAGACCAGTCACTAGTCAGGTGGCTATACTGTAATTACTACAGGGCTAAACAGGGAGCGATGCAGAAACAGTGGGCGGAGCTAAACAGGCAGCGATGTAGAATCGGTGGGTGGGGCTAAACAAGCAGCGATGCAGAATCGGTGAGTGGGGCTAAACAAGCAGCGATGCAGAATCGGTGGATGGGGCTAAACAGGCAGCGATGTAGAATTGGTGGGCGGGGCTAAACAGGCAGCGATGTAGAAGCAGGCGTTGATCTATTTCTGCACTTATCCACACTATTACATCATAGAACAGTCCACAAAGTTCCATAAGCTGTTTTTAGACAAACGAGAACGTTTTGAGTTCTGAAACTTACAGGATGTTTTTATAGCACAATGACCTCTTATATGTTAAAAGATCAAGGGAATTTTGGTTTCTCAGTTCATGACCCCTGTAATTATTTGACATAAAAGACAACAAAGATACTTTTAATGAGGTAATTACAAATATTTCCCTCATGAAGGTAAAAATTCCCCTTGAAATCAATTCCAGAAATAGAAATAGAAAAATGATTTTCTGGCCCTGCATTGATGTGATTGAGACTGTGCTGTAATTACCAGGCCAAGTCCAAGTTATCAGTAACGTGTAAGATATTTCATGCTCTATTTCTCGTCCAAAGGGTAAAGAACTGAATCTGTCATCTTTTTAATCTTGCATTTGAACACCTATTTCCCTTCCCTCAGGTAATTCTGAAAATGAAGCTGCAGAACCGCAGAAATAAGACATGGAGAAGAAGACCTTGAAGTGTCTGAACACACACACACACACACACACGCACACACGCACACACGCACACACGCACACACGCACACACACACAGAATATCGACCAGAGTGATCTTATTATAGACTACATGGCAAAAACAACCGTTTCTTAATCAGTAATCCTGTCTTGTTTCCAAGAAAAAAAATATCTGACCATGCTTAAACAAGATAAATATATTTGAGAAGCATAAGATATTAAGATTTGAATCACGTTTATTTTTCTTTCCCTACTGGCAAATTGTTTTCTTATGGTTTAAACCTCAAGTTTGGCTAGATTTGTGCTTGGAAAAAAGAGAAACAGTTTGCTAGTGGGGTAAGAAATATAAATTTAATCCAACATTAGTACTGTCAATCATTTTATAAAAACCTAATTAGCCCTTTAATTCAATGAATTAATTGCATATGAGTATTTAAGATCATTCATTATTGTGGCAGACAAAACCTACAGTTGAGTTTAACAATCTAATTGAAGCAGACTTTTTTGCATTCTTTTTAATACTTAATTGCACTAAATGAACTTCTTAAATAGATAGGCATATTAAATATATATTCCCTTATGCAGTTTGATCTCAGACATGTTTATCTTGTTTTAAATCTATGCAATTTTAAAGCGTGTAGCTTGGAAACTGTATTTAATTTTATTATGTCTATTGTTAGTTTGTAATGCCTGTTGCTGGTTTTTGCATATTAATGCTGCAAAAATGACAAGATGTAAAAAAAAAATACACTTGTTTTCCCTTTTAAATTAAGTTTATTTTCCTTACTTCTTGTTTTAACCATGAACTCACTTCATTTTTCAGAAAACAAGACTTAATATCTGAAGTTATTGTGATTCTCAAGTAAATGTATCTTGGTTTAGGAATATTTAGATATTGTATTGTATCTCTGTTTAATGTCAGCTACTTAAATTTAACCAGTTACTTCAATCAATCATAATACAGAACTCATAAGGCTGTAATATTGACAAAAACCATTGTTATCGATTGTTGCTCTTGATATTATAATGATGATTATTAATGTTTGTTAATAGAATACATATACAACGTCAAACATCTGCACATCACATTCTAGTTACACAGACAAAAATGCCCAATCTAGCGCAAGTTAACTAACGTTATAATCACTGAATCTGAGAAATGAGTCTCTTAATACATCTTTTCTGCAGTTCGTTATTTATGATGACAATTCACGAGCACACACTCAAAGAAAACTCCGGCATTTTCAGTGTTGACTAATCTAAACGCCTCAGATTGGCCATTGCATTCATAAGCTCAACAGAAACACATGTGATTGGTTAGAAGACTCAGTGCTGTAAAAAAAAACAAAAACAATCTGATGCACATGCACAGTGCTAAATGTAATTAATTGACACTTGTTACATTTCATTTTTATCGCAGCAGCTGTAATAGATTTATTGTAATTATGCAGGGGCAATCTTAAACTTGTGGGGCATTTTTATTCATTTTTGTGGCATTTTTGCCACAATCCCTGGTTAATTTCCAACCCTGATTTTAGTATTAGACGTTAAATTTCAATGATAAATTCACTAGTTTTATATAGAATTGTTCTATAGTCTATACAGATAAGAAATAACTGTAATTAAATTACAAAAAAAATAGAGTAATCCCTTATTTTTTCAAGAGAAAAGTAATTCAGTTACAGCAATCAAGCGTTTGTATTCTGACCTCATTTGTCCTGCATGTTTTTGCATCTTCATCTCTCAGTAAGTGTTTCTCACCTTCACAGTGCTTCCCGTCGCCTTTGTACCCTGATTTGCAGATGCATTTGTATGACTTGAGGGTGTTCTGACAGATGGCATCCATACTGCAGCTGTCCAGGGCCTCGGCGCACTCGTCCACATCTGCTGAGAAAAAGGAAATCAAGAGTCTTTGAGTCTCTATTTGGAGAAAAACCGACACATGTTTTCGCCTCGGGCGAGTAAATAGAAACAGTCAAGCGAAAAGCTGCTGATCCAGCATGGCAGACAAACTCATTTCACAATTCCACCCAAAACCTGGTCAGAGGAAGAGAGACGACAAACGGGCAAAGCTGATCCCAGTTCAGACGCGATTGTGAGGCCTTCAGCATCTCATATTGCTGTGACCTCTGGGACCGAAGCCAAACTCAACATTAGGATCCTTCAGCAGCGCTCTGGCATTTCCTGCAGTCGAGCTGCTGCTGCGTATCGCTTAGCCTGACAACAGAACACATTCTGTCCTGATAAAGGTCAATGAGGTTGTCATGGTTACTCCAACAAAGGACCATCTTCTAATACTCTTCTTCATCAGAACGTATAAGACTCTAACCCATGATGGTCTTCAAAGTAATGTTCACGAAAAACTAAACAACATGATGCTAGGGTGATGTGGGTGGTTGCTAAGGCGTTGCTAAAATGTTTTTAATGTTTGCCAGGGTGTTGCTATGCAACTGTTAAGGTGTTTTGGGTGGTTGACCAGGTGTTGTTGTGCAGTAGCTAAAATGCTTGGAGTGGTTTCCAGGGTGTTGTTATGCAGTTGCTAAGGTGTTTGGGTGGTTGGCCAGGTGTTGCTGTGCAGTTTCTAAAATCCTCTGAGTGGTTGTCAGGGTGTTGTTATGCAGTTTCTAAGATGCTCTGAATGGTTGCCAGGGCACTGTTATGCAGTTGCTAAGGTGTTCTAGCTAGTTGCCAGGGCTTTAATATGCAGTTGCTAAGTGTTTTGAGTGGTTGCCAAGGTGTTGCTATGCAATTGTTAAGATGTTCTGGATGCTTGCCAGGGTGTTGCCATGCAGTTACTAAGGTGTTTTAAATAGTTTCCAGGGTACTGCTAAGGTGTTTTGATTGGTTAGCAGGGAGTTAAAATGCAGTTGATAAGGTGTTTGGGATGTTTATCAGGGCGTTACTATGCAGTTGATTTGATGTTTAGAGTGGTTGCCAGGGCATTATTATGCAGTTGCTAAGGTGTCCAGGATGTTGCTATGTAGGACATTACTATACGTTTTTGGTGGTAGCCAGAGAGTTTCCATGCACTTACTAAGGTGTTTTGGATGGTTTCCATGGCATTGCTATGCAATTGCTAAACTCTTTTAGACATTTTCCAGGGTATTGTTATGCAGTTGTTAAGGTGTTCTGACTGGTTGCCAAGGCATTGCTATGCAGTTTCTAAAGTGTTCTGAGTGGTTGCTAGGGAGCTCCGGGGGGTAATTAAGTGGTTTCTTACAGCCCCAAGTCAAACAACCCAGCCATAAATCAAATTATGCAGTAAATTCTAAGAGCTCTTTGGCAAGTATGTGTTGAACATGAGGGTGTGTTGTGCAAAATCAAAATAACTACAAAACTGTTTGGCCTCGGCTATGATTCCACACAGTTTGAACAGTCAAATCTGTCTTCACAGTACAGTTCTGTCACACTGCTGTGAGGAAACAGATGCCCATCAAAGCAGGAGACTAAAACTTATTACAGGGTTAGAGCTCCAGCAAGTCCGAGCCAGTTTCCACAGTCTCCTCAATGCTGCTGGTAAGAAATGGCAACCGTTTCATTTGAACACTTGTTGGCCAACACTCGAACTGACATCTAATGAAGCTGAAACCTTAGTTTTCACTCTAGAATCCACAGACGTCCCTCACTTCTTCATTACAAATGCAGGAATCTGTCTGCTGATGCTGCAGGAAAGCAGTGGACGTTCTTTATAGTGGCATTAGCCATTAAATTACTCACATGCTGTTTACAGTACAAAGCTTTTAGGAGTTTAGTACGGCACCCAAAGTGCTTGTTCATTACTGAAGTGTCCCCGCTGCGGAGAAAAGACGACGAATTGGTCCTTTTTCTTAAGAGCCCTAATACTATAAAACACACCATTCATCAGATCTCACCCAGAGGCCAGTGAAAGGAAGGAAAATGATGCATTCAACAACATTTAAAGTCAGAAACCCATTTGTCCGAATGCCCAGTCATGAAGACTCAAAATTTAATTTCTGCCATCATTTACTCAACCTCAAGCCATTCCAAATGGCTTTGTAACTTCTACATAACACAAAAAGATGAATTTAGATGCATCTTGACAAAGTTTTTACATGCAATGACTGCTCATAATTCCCAAAAGCTTCTAAATAAACCCTCAAAGCAGTCTATATGACTTAAGCACAATATTTCAAGCCATTTTAATCCATATGAGAGTTTCGTATGGGAGCCTGTTACCACCACTGAATACAGAATAAAAAAGGTAATTGTGACTTTTTATTTCATAACTCTGACTTTTTTTCTCTGAATCGTGCAATATAAAGTTGCAATCGCGTTATGAATTCAGAATTGTGATATAAAAACTCAAAATTATGAGAAAAAGTCTAAATTGCTTTTTTTTTTTTCTCAGAATTGAAGAAAAGTCAGATTTGCGAGAAAAAAGTCAGAACTGCGAGATACAAACTCAAATTTGCCAGAAAAACGTATAACTATATAAAGCCCTTTCACACATACAGACATTTCCGGAAAATTACCGGTAAATTGCCGTAAAGAGATCATGTGTGAACAGGACTACTTCTGAAAATGCACTGTGTAAATTGCCTCTGGCAATTTACCGGTATGAGAAGTTGAACATTACCAGTAAATTGCTGGAATTCTGCTCATGTGTGAACAGCACCTTTTCAAAATTACCGGTAAATTCGTTCGAGCAATTTACCAGTTCAAGAACGCGCTGTAACGTAAGATCGTAAATTGCGGGCCAATCCACAGTCGTTGAAATTCAAAATTCAACAGCTCTGGGCCAATCATAACATTCTGATGCAGATGACGCATTTACTCCGTGCTGTGTTTGAAGTCGTGTAATGCAATGTCTCTGGGCCAAAAGAAGCAGCATGTGAACGTTTGGCACAAAAATGAAAACATCAACAAAAACACTGATCGTGTTTACCCCTCCATGTTTACAAACACAACACCGGGAGGCGCAGCCGTTTAGAGGTCATTTCCGTTTTATGATGTCAAAGAATTTACCGGTAATTTAAAACCGATGTGTGAATGGTGCTTTACCGGAAAAAAGACGGAATGCCGTTGCCTGCAAGTACTCCAGAGTGCAGTCTGGACTTTACCGGTAAAGTCGTTCTGGTAATTTTACGGCAATTTACTGGTATTACTGTGTGAAAGGGGCTATTAACTCGCAATTGCAAGTTTATTTCTCACAATTCTAAGAAAAAAGTCAGAATTCCAAGATGTAGACTTGCAATTGCAAGAAAAAAGCCAGAATTGTTAAATAAGGAGTCACACTTACTTTTTAATTTTGTTTGTTTTGTTTTGTGGTGGAAATGGGCTTCCATACCTTCGTGTGAGGAACAGACTGAATTTAAAGACATTAATCCATTATTCAAAGCACTAAAATCTCATTTTTTTCAATTCAGTTTAGTAACGACACATGCATGGATCAATGCAATTTGGCATCAACATCATCAAATATGGCAAGCGGCTTGGACACACCATTTTTGCATCTCAGCACTGATGCAAATACAACTTTTGCAGAAGGTTTTGGATAATGGCCTAAATGTGTCTTATAGGAAAAGGCATGCTTAGAAAAGTGCATGTTTCTGCTTTTTTGTTTTTAGGTGAACTATTCCTACTAAAAGATGGACTGATATAGGATCAGATCTTAAAATGCACTTAAAAACATGGAAAAAACCACTTGCAGTTTAACAATACTGCTTGGTTTGATAAAATGGATGCCAATAAAAGTTCTTTTATTGGGAAATGTTCATTTAGCCATGGCTAAAGTTCAGTGCGAAAGAATGACGAGTCTTTACACTTTAGTAAATGAGAAAACAGGCTTTAACGCAAAGGTCAGACCAATTCAACCCTACTATACTAGAGCTGGAAAATAAGAAGTCATTTATTTAAAGGAGGAAGGCTGGAAACTGCTTAATGATTTCAAAGAAAAAATGCAACTGAATTCCACATGCAAACCAATTACCCACAATCCAGTCCCCACATAACACAACCAATCAGATTCATTAGTCATGATCGTACTTATGCAATACAGACAATCAGATTAATTAGCCATTTTATTCAACAGAACTAATGAGATTACCAGCTGGTTAGCTCGGTCTAGTTAGTCCAACATGGTGTAGTTACAAACTCTACCGGCAGAGGCAAACCCTGGCCCCTGTGAAAACTCTAGCCAATCACAATCAATCAGATTCATTGACCACAATCACACTTCTACAACAGAGCCAATCAGACCCATTACCCACAATCACGGTCGCACAGCAGAACCAATGAGACCAATTAGCCGCAATCACGCTCGCACAGCAAAAACAATCAGCGTCTCCATTCAGTCCCAGAAGAAAGAAAACAATTTCTCATGTAATAAAATGGGCGAAACAGACTCCTTATTACTGCTAAATCAATCACCATGAGCCCAAAGTGCTCGGGTGGTTGTAAACCCAAATGCTGTTTTACAGAGAAAATAAACATGTCACTGTTAATCTATCTATGAGTTTAGAGAACCTTCCATGGTGCTCTGGAAGAGAAGGGAGGGAGGCATATTTTAAGAGATGCCAAATTATTTTTCTTGCTGTTTTGTTCTTTCTTTTGTGCTTCAAACTGGAAACAACGCTGAGACTGAGATTAAAACAAGAGACACTGATTGCACTGATGGATATAAAGGAAAAGTGTAGGTTGAGGGGATTTTTAAAGGGCTAGTGAAAAGTTTGCCTTTATTTACTCATCATTTATGTTTGTTCCAAATCCTGTGTAACTTATTCTTGCAGTGTTAAGTGGTTGTTTGCACGACACCATTTTTAACTAAAAATGGAAAAATTTTATTCATTTTGGCTGTTCAGCAGTGGCAATTTGGGGGCTTGGAAATGCAAACTGCACAAAAAGGGTTTCAAAGTTCAAGTTTTTGATAACGTTATCATATGTGTAAACTACGAAAACGGGAATTTGTGAAAACAGTGACATCTTGCACATGCATATTACGTGTTGAGTCCATCGGTACACAGTGTTTCTTTACAAAGTGGTATCGCCAACTGCTGGCCTGGCATGCATAATACAACGTTTTTAGTGGTTTTCGCAGATCCATGTTTAACTTGGATATTTTTCACAACATTGTCATTGTATGCAAAACTTTTCCATTTTTAGTACATCACTGTTATGTAAACATATACCCTGAAATTTTTAACTTTTCGTAAGTTGAAATAAAGTTGAAATCAAACAGTGTTAAGTGGTACCTAAAACCAAAACTATGAAATATTGTTTCTGTTAACTGAAATAAAGCCGAAATAAAATAAATATAAAAGTTAGATGAAAAATTTAAACTTAAAAACTTCAGCGAAAATGAGAAATTATGCCTTGGGCACTAACTCAAAATTTGTACTAAAATGACTAAAACTAAAATTGAAATAAAATATAAATTAAAGCTAAATAGAAGTATTTAAAAAAACTAATAAAAATTATTTAAAAAAATATGAAGATTACAATTAAAATTCAATTTCCAGTTGAAAAAAATATTATTAAACACCATAAAAGTATAAAAAGTTTTAAAGAATATTGTTGTTTTTTTTTAAAGAAAATTAAATTTTTCAAAATTACAGAAAAGCACATTAATTTTCTCATAAAAGTGATCCATATAACTTATACACTACATTTCAAGTCTTCTAAAGCCATATGATAAAATTGTGTGACGAGCAGACCAAAATGTAAATTATTATTCACTGGAAAACCTTCATACCCCTCTAGATTTTCATGAGAGTTAATGAGAAGTTAGATTCATTAATAATTCTTTTTTATTTTTTGAGTTTGATCTTTTAAAAGAGTCAGTTAATGTGGTCTGTTAACACACAAAGCAATCAGAAGTTTCACTTTTTGTGCTGCACACACAAAAAAGTAAGTCATACAGAATAAATGACGGCAGAATTTTCATTTTTTGGGATGAACTATCCCTTTAAAGAGCTGAATATGTTTGAACAATATTTGCTGATTTTTTGTGTATGTTCAAATTCAGCTACTCCATCACGAGAAAACCAAACTCAGTGTCAAAAACATCTCCAAACATGTCAAATGTTGTGAAGATCCACATTATCTCCCCACACTTCAGAGAGATTTATGTGCTCCGGCAAAACATAAAATGTCTTTATTACTTTGGCTCGAGTGAAAGTGACTTCATGAATACTTTCCTGCCTGTTGACCTAGAAACATAAACCTTTAAGAATCCTCAATAAAGTATTCACGGCTGCTGTAATCTTTCTATGTAACTCTTCTCTCTGTTTCCACTAGCAACCCATCTGAGGATTCGACTCGGCACGTGTTTCTTTCTTTGTTTAACCGTTAACATTACCATTCTCAATAGCAGTTTCTCAGCTGGCTCTCATTAGCCAATCATCTGAGCTGTAAATACCATGTGACTGATCACTCTAGAGCTGCATGATGTCATGACAAAGCTGATGCTGATTGGCTGAAGATACTAACATATTACTTCTTCTGATTCT
>JAFVLL020044396.1:20000-33795 GCA_021397915.2 Tor tambroides | reverse complement strand
ATAAAAGAAAAATCAATAATTTTGACCCATACAATGTATTTTTGGCTATTGCTACAAATATACCCCAGCAACTTAAGACTGGTTTTGTGGTCCAGGGTCACATATTATTAATTTAGACTTGTATTAAATGTATTAAAGGAGTAATGGTTGTTACTGAGCTACAGCATTTGTGAATATATTTATACTAAATATATTTAGGTTACTGTTTTTCGTACAAATACCATAGATACATATAGATACATTTTACCACGGTATTGAGGTGCTATGAGTGGTTTTACCTTTGGTTATCATGATCTAATTGTGTGATACTATAAATGACCAACGGCTGACTGTAATCAAAGTCCTAACTCAAACAGTCCGAATATTACATTTTACCCTAGAAATATGAATTTGTTACAGTTTTTACAGATGTCACATCTGTATCATGCCATCAGATCAGGGAACTCAAACCTGTTTCATGATTTAAACAATATCACCCATTAGAACACGCAGAAACTAAGAAATTAATTTCTTTATTAAGATATTTTGTTAAGGAAAAAAGCCTATAAAAGGACTTAAGTTTCCTCATGCATATTTTCATGTAAATATATTAATTATAAATGTTTTGAATATTATATCAGATTTGTGAAATGTTGTGAAAGTGTTTTCGTATTTAGACAAAAAAAAAAAAAGTAGTTTAAAACCACAATTAACTATCTGGTTGTAACTTTCACTCAGGATATGAAATTTACCTTTAAACATAAAAATAAAGATTCAACATTTATCATGATAATTAATAATATCGACTGATCGGAAAAATTTTATCGTGATCATTTTTTGGCCATATCGCCCACTCCTACACTGTAAAAAGTGATGTTGACTTAAAAAAATTGAGGAAACCTGTTGCCTTAAAATTAAGTAAATAATAATTTAAAAAAAAAAAAGTTAAGTGAACTTGACAATTCACTTAACTTATTTTTTTAAATTATCATTTACTTAAAAATTAAGGCAAGGGGTTTCCTCAGTTTTTTTAAGTTAAGTCAACTTATCACTTTTTACAGTGTATCTGTAACTAATCGTGAAAAGAGTTTGCAACGCGAGCAGATGATTTACAAATGAAATGTGACCAACGAACAATTTCCAGGTCACACTCTGCATGATGTGGTGCAGATGTTTTGTCAAATATGACTTCTATTATTGTAAGGAATGCAGAACGTGCTGTGCGGTTAACCCAAGTCAAGGGCCTTTTCCTGAGTTCTGAAGCTGCTGGAAGGACAGACTGGGATTTGGATTCGGCGACTCTGGTGTCTTTAAAATCGAGCTGCAGTCTCTCTCCGCAGCCATGTCAGCACATTTCCAGAGCCTCTGGACTCACAGACAACACCCGAATGCAATGGCTTTCATGTGTGTGGGTCTAGGGTTGAGGACAGGGTCACGGTTTATGTGAAATAGCGGTCATATCAAGAGCAGATGGTCTGTCTGTTGAGTACGCTGTTTATATGGTCAGCAGTCAGCCAGCTTTCAGAGAGTTAGAAAGTTATTCAGAAATTCTGAGACTGAACACTGGTTGTCGTTTATCCAAATAAGAGGGTTTTAAATGCATTTTATGCTTATCTAACTAAATCCAGACACTGGATTCAAGACAAAGACTATATTATGCATTCAGCTTCTGAGTGCACTAGATGTCAGTC
This sequence comes from Tor tambroides, assembly GCA_021397915.2. Taxonomy (NCBI): domain Eukaryota; kingdom Metazoa; phylum Chordata; class Actinopteri; order Cypriniformes; family Cyprinidae; genus Tor; species Tor tambroides. Next base: position 32,125 of record JAFVLL020044396.1, on the reverse strand, counting down.
GCATGCTTGACGTTAGTTTAGTGTTATTTTAGAGACAGACCTTGCAGCTTTTGAACCACATTGGCAGCTCTGGCGTCTTCTTCTGAGCAAAGGAGGTCATTAAGGCATACAAATTCTTACGGAAACCCATTGTCCATTTGGACGATGTGTAAAAATGACAAGGATGCCGGTTTGACGGGTGTCCAGAAACAGTGAGCTACAATGACCATGGAGAAACAATTCAACAAGATCCCATTATTCTTTCTATAAAACTGATTCAAAAGATACATGAAGCTCAACTATGCATTTAAAGCAAACAGTAACCTCAAGTCTTCTTTCGATACATCATTTACTAGTTATATGTGGGTGTTTGCCACTATACCATTTTCAACTAAAAATAGAAAACTTTTTATGCGTTTTGGCCAGTTACAAGTAATGTGAGTTATGCACTTTTTTCATGTAACTAGTAAAGTAACACATTACTTTTTAATTTAGAAGAAAATATCTGAGTTACTTTTCAAATATGCAACACCAGTTACTTTGTTTCCCATGTATTGACTGACAGCTCTCCTGCTGCCACGTTGAGAGAAAGTGCAGAGGCATTGTGTGCACTGTGAACATGATGTTACTGTAGTTCTAGACTAAATGTGACCTTGGACCACAAAACCAGTCATAAGTGTCAATTTTTCAAAATTGAGAACTGAAAGCTGAATAAGCAAGCTTTCCTTTGATTTATGATTTGTTAGGATAGGACAATATTTGTCTGAGATACAACTATTTGAAAATCTGGAATGTGAGGGTGCAAAAAAAAAAAATCAAAATACTGAGAAAATTGCCTTTAAAGTTGTTCAAATGAAGTTCTTAGCAATGCATATTACTGATCAAAAATTAAGTTTTGATATATTTACGGCAGGAAATTATATTTATATATATTACAAAATATATTTATTGAACATGATCTTTACTTAATATCCTAATGATTTTTGGCATAAAAAAAAAATGGATAATTTTGACCCATACAATATATTTTTGGCTATTGCTACAAATATACCTGTGCTACTTAAAGGTGCCATAGAATGCATTGATACAATATTTTAAATTGTTCTCTGATATCTACAAAGAAGGTATGTGGCTTAGGTAAGGGCAAAAATTCTCCAGAAACGGTTTTACATGTCCATTTACAACCCTAGGATTTGTGCCTAGAATGAAATGCTCTGCTATTACCTTATTTGGAAGGCTCATGAATAATAATGTTGAGCTGTGCTCTGATTGGCTCTTTCACAGTGCGGCTCACACAGCAGGAAGGAAACACAGGGAGGAAAATACTTTCTCTCGCAGTTATATCGTTGGGTAATTATACTGTATATAAATTGTGGCCATCAGGGAGCCGCTTTATACGCACGATCGCTTTTTACTTTCAAGATTTGCGATCACTCGTGCTCTATGTAAACTACAGCAGCAGTCCTTTCCACACATTTTACAAGATCAGATGCTTGTCAGTGGTGCTCAGGATCTGTAAATCATTCGCCATCATCCTCAGTCATCTCTGCTTACTCTGTTTATGTGGTAAGTGAAATCTTATGTACTGTAATGTAACAGGCTATCGCCATCGCGCAGCTAACCATGTCCCTTTAGGCTGGCGTTATTTATTAGGAACGGTTATTTGTTTTCCATGCCTTTCGAAATATGATACTAACCCATCCTCAGCCTGGAACATAACATTTATTTCCATGATCTGCCATTTTCGCTGTTGTCCTCGCTTGTTTCTTCACAATACCTGCAGAACTTCTGATGATTCGGCTGTGCAGGTCCGGCTGGGCTAGAACATGGGCGGGTATAACAGTTATCCAAATATTGGGGGCGTAACTATTAGTGATCCCGACTCTTACGCCACAGTCGGTGTTATGTTCCGATTCGCCTATTTTTCAGTGGTCTTTTTCATGCACAAGATTTACATAAGGAGGAGGAAACAATGGTGTTTGAGGCTTATGGTATGTCATTTCCATGTAAAGAGCTGTTATTATTCAACTATGCCAAGGTAAATACAGTTTTCAATTCTATGGGACCTTTAAGACTGGTTTTGTGCTCCAGGGTCACAAATGTGAGCATGCATTTACTCATCTCACTCGCACAAAAACAGATTCAGTATACAGTGAAAAGCAAACTCTGACTATTACGCAAACCTGCAATAATTAAATATGCTAACATTAAAATCCTTTTTACCTGTATTTAATCCTATTTTATTAGCCAATGTCTTATAACCATACTAAGCAAAAATTACTTTAGATAAACATAACATATTTTTTATTTTTTATTGCAAAGTGTGTTGAACTTTCTGCGATCCAGAATGGCAGCAGAGCTGAAAGGTTTGTTTGAGCTTTTTAAATTTACATTTCCTTCAGCCTGAGGCGTATTAATTTCATTTTTGGTGTGAAAGGGCTTTTACATTTGCCAAAAATAACTTTTTATATATATATATATATATATATATATATATATTAAAAACAAACAATCAAGCCTAGCCCAGATGAGAAAAGGTAACGCAAAAAAGTAGCGTAACATTACTTTCCATAAAAAGTAACTAAGTAACGCAATGAGTTACTTTTTTAGGGAGTAGCCATTCATTCAAGTCGTTTTGGGGGCCTGACAATGCAAACGTTTGAAAACAGGTTTTAAAGTGCAAGTTTTTCTGAACGCAATACCGTTACTGTAAACTACAAAAATGCAAATCTATGAAAATGGTGAGGTCATGTGCATGCATATTACTGTATGTGTCACAAAGACACACCCAAAGACCATCTGCAGCTAGGGGTGTTTAGTTCATATGAACAATATTTGAACACTCTAGCTGCAAAGACTTGGGAGCAGAAATGACCTATTTAAGGTTAATTTGACTTTGAACTTGGTTATTTTGTATAATCTGAAGAGGAAGCGCACAACATGGGCGATTTGAGGTAAATACTTTAATCCTCTTGAGTCTCTGACCTTTTGTCTGATAGAAGGCAACATCACTGATTCAGAATGAAAGTACATCAACAATACTTGCTCTAATGAACACTTAAGAGACCTTCACACAGACGACAATGAAATAACTGGGGGTCACCAAGTTACACATCCATCCATTGCACAATATTTCAAATTAAATCAATATTGCGATACAATATAAATATATGCACATATTTCAGAGTGAAGCTGTGCTCATTTACACGCGTGCATTCGGTGTTTCAGTGACTCTTGGTTATTTAATGAATATGAATCGAGCCGCTCTGTGACACTGAAACAAAATATCATGATTAAAATTTAACATTTATTTGCCACCAAAATGAAAGCCACAAATCTTTAGTAATTCTACAGTTATATAAGACAACTTTTATTATTTATTTTATACTTTATTATTTTTACTTGATTTTTTCACTTCATAATATATTTTTTTTAAATGCATTTCTTATTCTGTTTATTATTTTACGTAATAATAAAAATCACAATTCAGTATATTATTTTGTAGTCGTACAGAATAGGTCAAGTAGAAAGGAGTTTTATTTATTTATTTTTTTCACTTTATGGTTACTGAAAGAGGTTTGAGCTGGTTTTAACAAAGAGTATATGTGAACACCCACATTTTCAATCCTAAAAGGACAGTTCACACTCTATAAATTATATATATATATATATATATATATATATATATATATATATATATAAATTTAAAAGATGTGTGTGTGTATATTTATTATATATATAATATATATATATATATATATATATATATATATATATATATATATATTATATATATATATATATATATACACACCCAGCTGTAGTATTTAAAACCCCTTCATTTTTTTTTTATTTTTTATGTTGCAGCCTTATGTTAAACTGCTTTAAAATTACTTTTTTTTTTCCACAACAATCTACACTCCACACACCACAATCACAAACAAATAACAGGTTTTTAATATCTTTGCAAATTTATTAAAGTGGACCTATTATGCAAAAATCACTTTTATAAGGTGTTTGAACACAGTTGTATGGCTGCAGTGTGTGAAAACATCCACCAGGCCAAAAAAATCCACCACTCATTTATTTATAAATCTAATAAAATCATAAATGTGCCTTTGAGGATTGAGCTGTTTCAGATTCTCCTCTCTGCAATGGTCACTGAGGGGAAGCAAGTCCTGCCCATAGTGACGCGCTTTCTTTTCATCACTGCAGAGACATGCCTCCAGAGTGAGAAGGCAGCCTCATTTCCATTGCTGACCATTGATCAATGAGATGCTGGGAGAGAGATAAAATGCCAAAAACAAAGAGGCTTTTCAAGTGTTGTGTTTTGGGATGTACTATTCAATATATAGCTCCCCATAGACTTCATCTATTAGTATTGTGGGACACTGTGGTTAAGTTTCATGATAGCAATTTGGAAAAAACTGTTACGAAGTCCCTAATACATGAAAGGGAATCACTAGACATTTCCAGCAATGCTACCTGAGACAGCAGTATCAAAAGAGTTCCAATTTGTCTTTCTATAAGAGCTTCTTACCTGGGGTGCCACTGGCAAAGTTATCATTGTCTCTGTCTGCTCACTGGTGCTGTCTTCATTAATGATTAACAGGAATGGTGGTTAAAGTTGCATATGAAAGCAATGTGAGGGCAATCGCTTGGAGTTTGTTGAGCTCATAATCACGAGTGGGACTTATAAAGTTTGTGATGGCATGAGACCAGCTATGTTATATTTTTATCACAGTTCTTGTCTGTGGAATTCATAAACACAAATGTATTATGTACAGTATAATCAGATGACTGACTTTGAATCCAGTTTTCAGAAGATACCAGGTCACTAATGGAACAAGCTTATTTGCCAAGGCTACACTGTTATCGCTGAGCGTGAGCTCTTGAGTCTGCCTTCTCCGGGAGCAAACAGCTCATTTGCATTTAAAGCAACACCTCACATTACTGTGAGCTGGCTAAAATATACCTTATAAACGCGCCACTAACAAAGCTATAAAAAATTATCTATCGGGCATTTTGAGCTAAAACTTCACATGCATACACTTCAGATATTTTAGACTATTTATATCTTTGTGTGCTGAAGTACATTAGGTCCTCTTTAAACATAAAAAACAATGACCATAAACAATGACCCTAAACACACAAACAAGAGGGTTATATAACTTCCGGAATAGCCCGAATGGCCCAGCCACAGCTGCCTTGAACCTAATCAAATATTTCTTGAGTAAACCAAAATGTGCATCTGCCCTCATCCAACCCGAAGAGCTGAGAGGTGAACAGGTGAGGAGAAGAATGGCAGATAATTAAGAGAAATATGCTGATGAGCAGTTTTTACATTTGCAACAAAAAAGATCTATGGATATAAAGGTGTTTCAGCTAAGTACTGAGTTATGGTTACTTATGGTAAATATACTATTTCAGATTTTTATTTTTATAAATTACAAAGCAAATGTTCTGTTTTTGCTGTCATTATAAAAGGAGTGTAGATTTGATGTGGGTGTAGTAATTTAATGCTAACAAAGCCGCACATAAAAACGGAAAAAATGAAGGGGTTTGAATAAACTCGCAAGGCACTATATATATATATATATATATATATATATATATATATATATATATATATTTTATATAATAAACAAGCACGTTAATTATGCATTAATTTTTCTGATTAACGCGTTAAAAATATTTAACGCAATAATTGTAGGGTGTGGCTGCATGGCTGTCTTATCGCAGCAACTGCTGCCTCTGTCTCTTTTTTTTCTTGAAAAGGATTGCGTTTAGTTTAGATGCAGAATATCTTTATGCACTATATCAAACGTAGACGCCAGACGCGCTTTTGAATTCGCCGCTTGAGAAGTGCGAAGTCAAAACGAAAGGAAGAGCATTGAGTTTCTTAGTTGCTATTGCAATACATACGATAAAGTAGCCAAGCATGTTGTAGCTCAGGGATTACTTGACTACACAGTTAAAAGAAATTGCTGCATGTAAATGTCCTAGTTATGGCTACTGTTAAGGCATGAATACCAAAAAAGGCGACAAAGCTGCCTTTAAACTGCGCATGCATAATATGTTATATATGCGCTACATTTACAGAATAATATGTCTCTGAAATGGTTTTAAAAACTGTCCCAGAGGCAAAACTCCCAGCACTGTCTCCCTATCTAAAATTAACTTCTTATCCAACTCATTCCACTATTAGAGAGACTAAGACCTGAAGTGGTTTAAAGAAGAGTTTGGTTGATCCATGTTGATGCCAGTATAAAGAAGCTAAAGTTTTTTATATAAAATAAAATGAATAATCCAGCTGCTATGGATGTCATTAATCCAAGAACCATAGTAGAAATCATAACTTTTGCAGTTTGGGTTAGTTCATCATATTGGAATTAGAATTTAGTGTTTGTAGTATTCATTTTTGTATATTTCTGCCATGGGTGTAGAAGTAGCTCAATATGTCATTTATTATAATAGGTTCATGTGATGATTGTTTTAAGTTCAATTAATGAAGTAAGTCTAATAAATGCTAAAATTTGAGATCAACAAGAATACATAAATATCAGGCTACAGTCAATAGTTAAACATTCAGGGAAAAATCATTGTAGAGACATCAGTGTATTGGATATCATGATACTACTAATTGATAAAACAGATGCCATTAAAGAAATATTAAAATATACTGTCTTATTTGTTTGTACATTGTACATTTGAATATTTTGAACTAAAATAGTTTGTAATATAAAGTATATATTTAAAATTTTTTTAATACAGTGAATTAATCACAATAATCACTTATTAATTTTAGAAAATGTAAGTATTTAATTAGTTAATTTTTTTTAATCATTTATTTTAAAGATCAATATATATATATATATATATATATATATATATATATATATATATATATATATAATTTACCTCAATCAAATCATAAATGGAATAGATAATATTGGGAAAAAATATTTAATCTTTTTAGTTTTTAAATAATTATTATTTGATCTCAGCCTGCTGCATCTCCAGTGGTTTGTCGCTTCATACACCTTTAACTAACTCTCATTGAAATGAATAGATTTCAGTTTGCTTTATTTTTCAATTTACTGTCACTGTGACATTTCATAATGAGTGACAGGTTTTGTGCAGCTGGCACATTTGGGATGACAGTTCCCATTGATACCCACATAATGAAGGCTGTGACTAAAAGGCTTAAACATTTTTTCCCGTGTACTTTATTTTCTCACGCTACTCTTTATTTTATGTGTTATATGAGGGCAGCAGCACTTTATTTTCTACTAAGTGAGCAAGTGTGCACTTTAGCTAAACATCAGAGTTTCTTGGGGGAAAGTGCAGCTTTTCTGTGCTGCATTGAACAAAAACAACACCAGAGAGGGCTAGGTAATTAGCCTGATACAGCAAGTCTTTAGTTGCACTGTGGTATGAAACAGAAATGAAAAGTCCCATCAGCTATATCACAGGAAGGTGAAAACATGATTAAAAGAGGCCTGTTTGTTCAGTGTCTGTGACATGGAGGAATAATAATTTGATATTTGGACAGAGCGGAGCGGAGCCAGGGCTCCGTTCTCAGTGCTCCACAGAGGCCTGTAGTATCCAGAAGAGCATACCTCACTGAAAGCCTTTACTAGTTTTTTAGGACCTGACTGCCCTGGCACCCCGCTTGAGTGAAACTGGTGGTAATTGAGGTAGATGGATCGGCGTTTCATATGCCTTACGTGACGTAAATGGCACGACAAACAAACCCCATTACCTCAGTCTGGGATGTAGTTCAGAAAATATGGAAAATTACATTTTTTTTTTTTTTTTTTTTTTTAATGAATATAACTGTTGTTCAAAAGTTTGGGATCAGTAAGATTTTTATTTTTATTTTTTTTTTAAGAAGAAGTTTCTTCTGCTCATCATGGCTGCATTTATTTGAGTAAAACATACAGAAAACGGCCAGTAATATTAAAGATACAGCAGTTTCAAACAATGTTGTCGGTGATGAGTATCTGTTAAAAATATAATTATTGTGGATTGTAGCTGTATTTTTGTTGATCATTACTCCAGTCTTCATGTCACACGATTCAGAAATCATTCTAATGAGTTGATGTAATAATTATACAAAACAGTTATCTGCTTTATTATTGCTTTCTATTATTTATATTTATTTATTTTGGGGGGGCCTGTGATATTATTTCTTCAGGATTCTTTAATAAATAAATTAAAAGCAAATAAAAAAATTAAAAAGAACAGCATTTATTTTAAAGATATCCTTTGTAACATATACACTATCATTCAAAAGTTTGGGGTGATTATTTTACTTTATTTTTTATTTTTTGAAAGAATGAAATGAATACTTTTATTCATTAAGGATGTGTTAAACTGATTAAAAAAAAAAAAAGTAATAGTAAAGACTAACACTGATAGAAAAGATTTCTATTTTAATGAGAGTGTAAGGTGTTCTTTTTAACTTTTTATTCATCAAAGAATCCTGAAAACAGTATCACAGGTTCCCAAAAAAAGCAGCACAACTGTTTCCAACATTCAGCATATTAGAATGATTTCTGAAGACTGGAGTAATGGCTGATGAAAATTCAGCTTTGATCAAAAGAATAAAATGCATTTAAAAGTATAACAGAAAACTATTATTTTACATTGCAACATTTCACAATATTACTTTGTGTATTTTTGATCAAATAAATGCAGCCTTGGTGAGAAAAAGAGACTTTGAAAGAAAATTTAATGCAAAATTCTGTGAAAAACTCTATCACATTTTATTTTATGTATATTTCTATTTCCTAATAGTATCACAAGTGGCACAATTTGACATCAATAACGTCAGAGTTAAATACTTTAGTGCTTTATTCTAAAAAGTTTGCAAAAAATAAATAAGTTGTGGCGGTGGTTGGTTAAATCGACATAACTAGACACATTAACACTGGCACACTTGGCCCAGTCCATCACTGCCTCTTTCTGACACTCAAGCACTAAAACATCTTCAATAACAAACTTGGCTTTTCACATGTTTCCATGGAGCACAGCAGATGTTGCCCCTGGGCTCTGAACCCATAAGACTTGAATGGCACGACAATGATGTCATGAGAGCCGGGATTCTCTGGGAAAGAGAGTGGAAAACACTGCGCTTTAAACAAAACAGACAAGGGAAACACAAAGGGAAAATATATACTGTAAATCACACTGCACAGATCCGTCAATCAAGCAGCGGATCTCACCCAGAAAAGAAAGAAACCCCTGAGATTTATGAACGAAGGGTGAGAAATTCTCAGCTGATGACATGCTGTTTAAGACAACAGTGAGACTGTGGTGTCATCCATTTTTACACTGCAAACACATCCCTCCCAAATGTACAGGCTTAATTAAAAAATAACATGGGCTCATAGAGCTCAGTACTGAAGCTGAACTTTGGATAAAGAGTGTGATCGAACAAAAAAATGAAAGTTGCTCTGTATGTTAAGTAGATTATGTCTTAAAAAATCTTTTCATTTAGTGTCCTCAGGCCATCTGAGATTAGGATGAGTTTGTTTCATCATCAGGTTTGGAGAAATGCATCATTGCATCAGTGTCTCAGCAATGGATGCTCTGCAGTGAATGGGTGCCATCAGAATGAGAAAAACATCTTAATGATGGATTTGTTTCAGCTTTTGTCTTCTCCAGATGTTAACTGATGGACTGGAGTGGTGTGGATTATTGTGATGTTTTTATCAGCTGTTTGGACTCTCATTCTGACGGCACCCATTCACTGCAGAGGATCCATTGCTGAGACAGTGATGCAGAGACACATTTCTCCAAATCTGATGAAGAAACAAACTCATCCTAATCTTAGATGGCCTGAGGATGAGCACATTTTCATCATGAACGATTACTTTAAATCATTATTGTAAAATGCACAAGTGGCATGCATTTCAGTTGATCAAATTAAGGGTTTTAAATGACATCTTTTCTTTTTAACACCAGCAGAACTGTAAATGGCACACTGCCATTATTGGATCTGTGACACGGCATTAAGAAACTTGGCATGTCCATGCAAGAAGATAAAATGTCGCACAAATGCTTGAAAAATTACACTTCTCATTTTACATGGCACTCTTCCCATCAAATATCTCAGGCCTAATCTGCAGCGTGCAGAATGTGTTCCCATACAGGCAAGGCAAAGACATTTGTTGATCTAAAGCGCTTGGCCGGCATCCACACACAATGGTAGAGAGCTGGTTCTGATCCGTCAGGGCTGGGTGTTCCCAAAGCACAGTGGCAAAGGAATGCAGTGTGGCGGCCCTGCAATTATCCACATCTGAGCATCACACAGCACTGCTCCGATTTCGCCTCATACACTCAGACACATCTTAAACTTTAAAAGCAATAGTTTACTCAAAAATGAAAATGTGCTCACTCTCAGACCATATGAGATTAGGATGAGTTTGTTTCTTCATCAGATTTGGAGCAATGTGTCTCAGCAATGGATGCTCTGCAGTGAATGGGTGCCGTCAGAATGAGAGTCCAAACAGCTGATAAAAACATCACAATAATCCACACCACTCCAGTCCATCAGTTAACATCTGGAGAAGACAAAAGCTGAAACAAATCCAGCATTAAGATGTTTTTAACTAAAACACAAGTCCATAATCCATAATAACGCTTCCTCCAGTGAAAAAGTGCATCTCCTGTTGTCTCTCACATCAAAATCCAGCCACATATTTGTTTAGAGCTGTTTTGTCTTGTAAACGCTGCTTGATCTGTGCAGATTTCTCTCCTGATTCAGACCAGAACACTTTTTCACTGGAGGAAGAGTTATTATGGATTATGGACTCTGCTTCAGCTTTTGTCTTCTCCAGATGTTAACTGATGGACTGGAGTGGTGTGGATTATTGTGATGTTTTTATCAGCTGTTTGGACTCTCATTCTGACGGCACCCATTCACTGCAGAGCATCCATTGCTGAGACACTGATGCAGAGACACATTTCTGATCCGCTGAAGAAATACTGCCTTATATAATAATAACTCCACACCCGACTATTAAAAAAATAATATAATAATAATAATTTTTAAAAATGTGCACATCATCCTAAATGTAAATGTACAATCATTTGCATAAACATTCCAAGGACTGATTTTTAAATCATTCGTACACACACACACACACACACAAAAAAAAATTAATCCATCCTGGTCATTATTTTCAAATCATTCCTTTTTATGCTGTACAGTATTGTTAAACAGAAATACTGACTACTCTAAAGAAGCACTTACATGATGCATTTATAATTCATAACATTATAATGTACAGAATGGAAAATGGTAAAGAATATCTAAATGTAAATAGAGAAAATGACAATGCACAATAAAATATCCAATATCGGCACAAAACCTCAACCAAGATATTGGGCATCCTTAACAAATTTGATTTGTATCACAATGTTGTGCCTATAAATATGGTTACTCATTTACTTTGTAATGAAGCCTGAGCAAAAAAAAAAAATAATAATAATCATTAGGAGTCTCTGCCTTTACTAATCCTGATTTCTTCCTCACTAATGCAAGTTTTCTGAATGAAGCCTAATCCATTTAGTACTTCACGAGTTCAACAATTTTGCAACTCTTAAAATCTGTCAGTATGCCAATCAGTCTAAACCAGTCTGCTACTTCAAATATTTGCTTTACATTAAAATCAAATTGATGTTTGCATCATCCATCCAGTTTCAGCTGTTCTTGGGTCTAAATGATCATTTCTTTAGTGCAACTTATAACTCTTATACTTATAGTCTTGACTCTTGAGAGAATTCAGGTACAGCAAGCTGTCCTCATGTAAGACTACATATATTTGCGCTAACTAGACTATAAATGCCAATATCTAGGCTAATGTGATTCTCAGAATGAAAATGAGAATCATAACCCTTTGGCAGCCATTTTAATCGCTCACTGAAGAATAAAAATGGCTTGTCTCCATAAGCACAGCCATCAAAATAAAACCAGCTGGAGCAGCCAATCACATCCCTGAAATCCTGAGCCATTCAAGTTTGCCTTTGGGAACCAGGCTGAGAGATTGGTAAAACACGTTGGACATGAACTACTCACTGATTTGTCTTTTCTCTTGTTTTACTGGACTCAGATGAAATGGCTTGGCCTAAACGCC
>JAFVLL020044396.1:0-15000 GCA_021397915.2 Tor tambroides | reverse complement strand
TCATTAATTTGGTTACACAATGAAGTCGCTTACATCACTATCAAGTGAGCTTCCATGTGTGCTTGAGCACATATTAGTGAGAGTGAGGTGAGAAACTTGAGTTTAACCATTTCTGCTACAAAAACAGAATCAGTTTTGATGACATCAACAGTATCTGAGCCATGTGAGTAAATCAGGCAAAACAGTTCAGGATGTGGCTTGGAGTTCAGCCGATGAAATGAGCATGCATTTTTAAACTGATTTAAAGGGATAGTTCACCCAAAAATGAAAATGTGCTGTTAATTTACTCACCCTCAGGCCATCCAAGGCTAGCTGACTTTATTCTTTTGTGGAACAGTTAAGAAGAAACCGTTTCAGAAACCGTGCTCCTTGATGATTCATAAAATGCAAGTCAATGGCTGCCATCACTTTTAGAGTCAAAAAGCACATCTGATGATATATTGAGTTCTTATGAAGTGAAACAATCGGTCTGTGCAAGAAACTGAACATTATTTACAACATTTTATTACCTATAATCCAGAGCCTCAGGCAACGGGGAAATCAGATTCTTTTCCATGAACTGGTTCTTTCATACAGTTTGATTCAATGAACTGGTTCAGTTCACTAGTTTGTTTACATAATCACGCGATGATGTAACGTATACGCAACTATATTATTAAAGCACCAAATAATGATGTGAAACGTGGAAGTTTTAAATGTCTAAAGCTTATAAAGTGAATAATCTAGTCTTCATCAGCTCACCTTTTTACATAAACGATAAGAAACCATAAAAATGTCCTTTTCTTCTTCGTCTTCAGTCCGAGTCAAACTGTTTCTTCAGTTCAGTGACTGAATCAGTTCATTCATCATAGGATCGGATACACTGTTATTTCGGCTCGTTTCCAGTCGGAGTGACTGTCAGGCATCTGAAAGTGCGTTTTGATTGAGTCGTGAACTGTTTCAGATGATTCAGTCTGATTTGATGAACTGGTTCAACTAGTTCACTAAAAAGAACCTGTTCAAATGAATGATTCATTCGTGAACCAAACATCACTCCAGACTCTTTGCCTAAGGCTCTGGATTACAAGTAATATAAATAATGTTCAGTTTCTTGCACAGACTGATCGTTTCTCTTCATAAGGCCTCAATATACCTTCAGGATCCATGGATATTAATTTTGTGTTTCTTGATATGCTGTTTTTTAAATTCTCAAATACAGGCAGCTGCTGACTTGGATTTTATGAATCACCAAGGAGCACAGTTTCAGCTAAAAATGTTCTTTACTGTTCTACTCAAGAATAAAAAGTCACCTACATCTTGGATGGCCTGAGGGTGGGTAAATTAACAGCAAATTTTCATTTCTGGGTGAACTATCCCTTTAAGGTTTGGTCAGGGGCTATGTTCAGAATAGCGTACTAGCATACTACTCATACTATTTATGCAGTATCCATAACATGCACATTATGAACCTTATCTGTAAGCATACAATACCTAGATAATGTTTTACATTCACCACAGTGTACATGACATATCTTGAGTATTGCACCCCATAATGCAATGTGACTGCTTGATGTAATACCAATCCTGGACTTATTATGTGACCATTCACACATTAAAATGCAAAATAACGTTATTTCTGATATGAAAAGTGGGCAACACATGCTTTAATTATTAAACATGCAGTGTAAGGAGGTCATGTGACAACTACATTGCATTCTGTACTCCACAAGGGTTTATTTGTTGCATATTGTGTAATGTTTCACATACTACAGAACCTACTGGCAGTATGAAGTGCAGTATATACTGTGCAGTATTCAGTAATAATATGTTAGTAGTCCATTTCAAACATAGCCAGGTGTTGAAAATCACAGTTGACCACATTTTAAAGGAATAGCCAATCAGAAAGGAGATGTACTGATGCCTAACCAATAGGATGATGCCAAGGACGAACATGAGTAGAATGCAATAGGCTGGAGTAAGGTTTTCACTGTTGCATACATGTTGCTTTAGACCCCAAACTCCCACAAAGTACTATATATCTTATATTTCAGTGCAGAAACATGCTATTTCATGTCATTTTAAACAAAATTTTCAGATATATGTAGTTTCAAAATCTCTAAAAAATCTCTCGTGGACTGAGTTACTGAAAATGTTTTTGCAGTAATAAAAAAATCAAGTCTCAAGTCTCACATCTTCACTCCAGACCAAAAGTGCTGGTCTCCTCCACAGCGGTGAGAAGTTTCTCATAGAGCATCGGGTACGATGGATATGGAGGCAGATCCAGACGATTGAAGCATGTGTGCGCCCTGCAAGAGACGAAAATAGAGGTCAAAGGTCAGGAGGAGGCTTCTATCATGACCTCTGACTAAATAGGTGAGGCGAACTGTACATTTGTGACCCTGGACCACAAAAGCAGTCTTAAGTAGCAATAGCCAAAAATACACTGTATGGGTCAAAATGATCAATTTTTATTTTATGTCAAAAATCATTAGGATATTAAGTAAAGATCATGTTCCATGAAGATATTTTGTAAATTTCCTACTGTAAATATATCAAAATTTAATTGTTGATTAGTAATATGCATTGCTAAGAACTTCATTTGGACAACTTTAAAGGCGATTTTCTCAATATTTTGATTTTTTTTTTTTTTTTTTTTTGGCACCCTAAGATTCCAGATTTTCAAATAGTTGTATCTCAGCCAAATATTGTCCTAACTTAACTTAATTTGAAAAAAAAAGACCCTTATGACTGGTTTTGTGGTCCAGGGTCACATTTCTGTGCTGTAGAGCACAACTTTCCCCAGTAAAGCCTGTGAAATTCTGTATGTGAGTGAGGCATCTGTATCCTTTCCATCACATTGGCCTTATTTAGCTCTGGCTGCTGATGCTGTGCACACACAATGACAAACTCCGAGCCGTTCTCACCCTGACAGAGAAATATGAGCCTGTATTTAGTGCTGACGGCGCCAGGCTTTGATCCGCAGTCCCTTCTGTCTGCCAGACGAACAGGGTGGAATGATTTTCAAGGTGAAACGCTGGATGCAAATTGAGCTTTTGAGTCTAACAGTTGGTTTTCAGGATGACACTTTGTCATCTCGGGTAGCTTTATTTACAAGTCTAAACGGTGAGGCGGTTTCTTTGCTGTTGTGATTGAAGTGCACAGTGTGGCAGGTAAACAAACAGTATTTGAACAAGCTTATAGTCAACCACACAAAGAATCTGTGGGTTAAAGCACTGCTGTCCTAAATACATTCATTATTTCTGTGCACTGCACACTTTGTTTTTCATTTCACGTCTCACATTTGTTTTGACTATCAAATATAAATGGAAATGTAAGGATCTTAAAGCACTGCTTCAATCTCATGATTTTTCTTTTTATAAAATATGACATAATATTCATTCTATGAAATATAAACTATGAGGTATATCAAATGAAAGTGTAATGGTAGAGAAAATCATTTAGTTTTTAATATTCAGCCCAGGTTTTTGAGATCCTGAGCCTTTCTGTGTAGCATCTGTAATCTAGCACATATGCAAGTCATCTATATGGTAATGTGCTTCAAAAAGTTGACAAAATAAACTTTAGCAATGTATGCACATTTAAACTATCCTCTCTAGGGAAAATGGACCAAAAATATTCATAACATCACACTTTTTTGTCTCTAGAATGAGAATATCCTCTCCTCCTAATAGCATCTTTTAGTGACTAGCATTAGCAACTAGCAATTCATAGTTTAGCAAGGCTAAAGTTCCACACCAAAAAACAAACAAACAAACAAACAAAAAACTGTTCAAATATGTCAGTGTCATGGGGTTTTCTCAGGGTTATCAGAGTTAACTAAAACGAAAACTGAAAAAAAATACAATCCTTGAAATAAAATACATTTAAACTGAAATAAATAAAACATATAAATACAAAATATTTAATATTTAAATATAATATAATTTAATATATACTTTAAGTTTTAAGTTTTCATTTTACTTGATGTACTAAAAATGATAAACAAAAAACTAAAACTGAAATAAAAAACAATAAAATCTATATAGACATTAAAAAACTAATGGCGAAAACACAACAAAATTAGTAAAACTTTAGCGAAAATTCAAATAAAAACAGAAAATATTAATAAAATAAAACCTATAATAATATCTCAATGATAGTAATTGATCCTTGACAAATACCTCAACTAGCACAAAGCATTTTCTCTTGATGAATTAGCCTTCCTCAAGTACTAAAAAGTCATCAAGAGGTATATAAAGGTGTGTGTGGCAATAATTCAGGATATATGTAATTCTGCATGCAGAACGTGTGTTATTTCTTGCATTATACCTTGGTAGAGAGGTGATCTTTCCCCACTTTTCAATGCAGAAGCGCCGCAGGCCGTTGCTCCCGCGGAGCGCTGTGAAACCCTCGTAGGGGACACTGGAAGTTCCCGTCACAAACTGGAGCAGACGCAACCTCTGTTCATTATTGAAGCGCTCCACCGCAT
Organism: Tor tambroides; assembly: GCA_021397915.2. NCBI lineage: Eukaryota > Metazoa > Chordata > Actinopteri > Cypriniformes > Cyprinidae > Tor > Tor tambroides. Next base: position 10,532 of record JAFVLL020044396.1, on the reverse strand, counting down.
CCCAGAAACAACGAATCACAACGTGCCCGTCATGGTAACCTGGAGGGTGATGGAGACACTGGTGAACTTAAACACCAATATGTGGTACGTCACTTGGGTTGGGAATCAAAAATCAATTCCAGAATCAGATACTTAAAGTCAGGAATCGGATACTTGTTGTAAAATTAAAATTTCAAAATATCAATTCCTGTGTGCGCATCTTTTTTTTTTAGGTGGTGTAAAGGGGCTGTTAAAAATGTATTTGTCTTTGAATCATTCATACAAGAGATTCATTCAAAATCACTGATTCATCCAGTAATGAAACAAGTAAATCTTGAGTGAGTCATTGAATCATTCCATTCATAAATTCCATGAGTTTTTGTTTAGTTGTCTAATATTTTTCTTCAGAATTATGAGAGAACTACAACCTCCTTTAAAGAGTCTCAGTTTATCCAGAATCATGCAGCTCTATTTTGCACACAAAGCCGGCTGATTTTTCTTCATGGTATTCAGCAGAAATGAAATGTTTTGCAAAAAGACACACAGAATAAATATGTTTGATATCTAAATGTTTGACTTCATTTTTTTAACCACATTGGATTCAAAACTGGGAATCGATAAGCAGAATCGGAATCGGACTTGGAATTGATCAAATTCAAACGATACCCAACCCTATACGTCACTGGTAGTTTCTATTGTGTTGGGTTAGCTAATCTAGTCCCCCAAAAGGCATTCTTATAACTAAAATCATTCCCAGTTCATGCGGTGCAAACAAGCCAAAAAGCAGGTACTTCCACCAGGAGTTACAATATAGAAACTATGAAGAAGTTCCTCTGGTGCCAAAGCCCCTTTTGATTAGTTCAGTTGTGTTTTATTGGGTCTGGAGCTGAACTCAGCAGAAAAGTTCCCTTTTGGGAGCAAGAAACAAGCTTGTTTAAATTAGCCGAAGTATCAGAAGAAAAGAGAATGTGTCCCACTGAAGAGGCCCTTCAGGTGTCTCTATCCGAATGTGCATAGGCTGTGCAGGAAAATTCAACAGAAGACTCCAGAGATTCAAGCGAGGTTATCTCGACACCGTGAAACCACTACACCACAGGGTTATATGAAAGTCTATAGGGTTCACTCGTCACGCTTTCAATGTCAACAGCTCCGTTCTAAGTAATGAACTACAATCTAAACAGATGGGATACTTGTTTTGGCATTAGCTGTGGGATAAAATCCTGTTGACCCTCCATAGTAATTCACAGCAGAGGACCTGAAAGAAAACTGAGACCACTTCACATGGAACAAACGCTTAACCTGAGCAATCAAGATTCTACTCACTAATGAAGACCATGTGAGCATTTCTCTCCAGCAATTAATGATTTATTGACAGTCTTTTCAGCAAAATTGACAATATTACCCAGCAGCTGCCAAGAATTTTTAAAGACAGCGCAAGCATCCGCTCACCTCCTCTATATTCTGTGTTGGATCTCCAGTCGTTCAAATCGATCTCAGCCGTCCCTGCAATGACCAACTCCAGCTCACGAGCATCGAACACTGAAACCAGACGGGAATCTACGACCTGCATTGTAAAGGAATAGTTTATATATCGCATTCAAATCATCTGAATTAGATTAGTAAATAATTGCTGACAGTGCTGGGTAGTAACTGATTACATGTCATCTGGATTACGTAATCAGATTCCAAAAATTCAATACTTGTAATTAGATTACATTTATAAAATACTCATAATCATACAACAGTTACTTTTTTATTGATTACATGATTACATAGTATTCACACAATAGCAATAAATTATTCACAATTGTAGCAAATTTGCTTAAAAGGGAACTGTATATAAATAATTACAATTAATTCTGATTAATTACAATTATTTATATCGGCTGACAGTAATAACTGTCGCAGAATTAAATTGCCATCAACTAATCTGTTCGTCCAGCGAACATTAAGTTCATATCAACTCTAAGAAAGGATATTTTCTTGGCCACAGAAAATACTTTTTCTAAGTATTAATGCATTAGAGCATGAAGAAATAAAATCGTAAAGAGACATTTAATTTGCAAGGCAGAACCAGAAACTCATGTAATTTGTGCACACAACTTTTATTAACTAAACGCTAACACATATAACTAATCTAAACAAACAAACGAATAAACATGCACTCATGCGTACATACAAAGGGGAGCTAAAGTGGGTGAATGAAGCCATTAGAGAAAGCAGAGAATGCAGTTATGGAAAGAGTCAGTTAACCACCTGATTAAAACCATCAGCGCCGTTTATAACGGGTCTATAACTTATACTAAACCTCTGTTTCGTTTAGTTATATGTACGATACTTGCATTCCTTGGTCGATGCAGTCTCGGATGAAAGTTCTGATGGTTTGAAGGTTTGGTGGTGTTGGAGTTCTTCAAGTTCTTCCGGGTCTGCAGGGTGATGAACTCCAAAAGATGTTATTCTGGCTCGGTAATTGGGAGTTTCTTCCCAGGTAGAAAGGGAAAAATAGCTAAGAAATAGATCTGCTGAGGATCCTTGGTTGAATGGAAAGTCAAGGCCCAGAAGGCCTGGCGCAAAACTTAAAGGTCCAGAAGAGTCCTAGCTCACATCCTCATCTTCTCAGTAATCATCACAGAAACGCAGACTGGGAGGCGTCACTTACGTGAGAGATTTATCTGCTTTGGAGGTCACACCTCTGTGACGTCAAAGAGCCAATGAGAATCCTGAACTGATGGAGGGAAAGTTTTTATGACTCTTTGTCTCTGAGCATGGTAATTTGCATGGGGTTAATGCACAAACTACTTCAGATTCTTAGGACACTAATATGTTGCGTAGGTATCAACGTGTAATATTCACTCTCAATTAGATCATCCGAAGACGAATTGATAGAGACTAAACATGATACAACTAAAATGAGATTACCTAGTGATCTATCGTAAGCATGCATAGAACAGGATACAATACACAAGAACATATACAAGAACAGTAATAATATACACAATGATCTAAAGATATGTGTTCATTCGAAGAAGGGTTTTCTATGAATTAAAAAGGAGGAAAGTTCTGTTTTTATGGGCATGGAGTGGGTTTCAGAAGGGTCTGTTCTTACTGCACTTCGCATCTCACATACTTTTGAGCAATAAAACAGTCTTATCAGATGGTTTCCCTGGTAACTGAGCCTTTTATGGTGCTCTTCCAGGAGAAGGGTTCAAAGAACCTCACAATTTGTTTGTGGAATGAGAGGGTTTCCTGAATTATTCATTAAATATAATGACTAAATGTGTGTCTGATTCGTCCAAACGCTACACAATTTATTGATTCGCCCTAATTCTTCCTTTTTGTGAAACTCAAAAACCCCATGCAGTTCCTTTAACGAACCCCAGTTTGGGAAACCTTGACATACTGTAATGTTGCATGCACTTCATGTTGTTAATAATAATGGAATGGATTATACTTTTTTCTCTTTGTACTTTTATATCAATATGGTACAAGATTCTTTAAATCAATGTGATAAATGAGTAAAGTAATCTAAAAGTAATCAACAAGTAGTCTGATTATATTACCTAAAATTTGTAATGTAATGGATTACGTTACTGACTACAATTTTTGACATATAATTTGGAATCAGTAACGGACTACAATTTGTGAGTAATCTACCCAGCACTGATTGTTAAACTAATTTTCAGTGAAACTACTGTTTAAGCTAACGCACCTCATAGAAACCTCTTACAAGGGCTTCGGTCTGCTGCATAACCCCCCTCTCCACCCTCCATCTAGCCATGCGTTCAATGTATTCCTTCTTGTTCTTCTCCGTCACTTGGGTATTGGAGCCCCCCGACTTCAGTTCCCTCTCTATGACCTGCCAAAAGATGTAAAAAGTTTTAAGGGTTGGTACAAACTTTTGTTGCAGCAGAAGTAATGTTTACAAGTATTAGTGACATAGCACATAAAAAGCATGGATTCATCCTGAGCCACCTTTTTGTTGTGTGTAATTCTTTTAATGTTAAAATATTTATGCCAGATTCATTTAAATGAGTCAGGGGTGTCCAACCCTGCTTCTAAAGGGCTAATGTTCTGTAGAGTTTATACAGAACATTAGCTCCAACTTATTTCAACACACCTGTCTGGAAGTTTCTAGTGACCCTGAAAACACTGATTAGTTAGTTCAGGAGCTAAACTTTGCAGGACAGTGGCCCTCCAGAAACTTGGACACCATTGAGGTAAACCATTAAGAAGCTGAGTGTAAACCAGTGTTTCTCAACTCTGGTCCTGGAGCCCCCACTGTGGTTGGGGTTGTACTGGGATTGAGAAACACTGGTGTAAACAGTGTGGCTTGCTTTGCATTGGTGACCCCGACGTGCCATCTTTTATAACTTTTAGTACAAAGTGGTTTTAGTACAACTTTAGTACAAAGCTGGTAACCAGGTTTGGCTTGAGACTAAATTTTCTTCAATTCTGATCATTGATCATTTTCATTGCTGGTATTTTGGTAAGACACTAGGGGCCAGTTTTACTAAACAGGGCAAATTATTGAGAGAGCACAATTCCAAAACAGCGCCGATGGGTGTAGAAATTCCTGTGAGTGATATACTAACAATGTGAAAATCAAAGAATGCAGACGCAACATCTCATTTACATATCGACCGAGCGTAGCACAAATTAGAGCCACAGTATATTGAAAAGAACTGGAGGCCAAAAAATGAAGGTAGTTTTGCAAGAAGTTTTGATAGACCTGGTATTGTGTGACTCTTAGTTGAGGGTTCCAAGGTGTTTTTAATTTCCTGAAGCAAATTAAAAATAACATGGCTTGGCAAACAATATTTCTGTGTTCTTCTTGCATTTCAAATAAATTAATACGTGACTTCTCTGGGGTGCCTCCTCTTAGCAACAATAACTGCAGCCATTTCAAGCACTAAATAGTTTAAGACATGTTTTTTTTTGGCCGTTAAATAATGGCGCAAATAACAGTAATTTGACGAGCGCAAATGTTAATAAATCTTGTTGCTTGATTCGTTTGAATATTCTCCTCCTATAAATTTTGAGTCTGAAAGGGAAACTACTACAAATGCATATTCAATAAAGTCAGACGCAAAAATAACTGTGTCCACGCCTTTTCAGCACTAATTCGTCACTGCGCGTCTTTGGTAAAACCTGACAGTAATATTTTAATGTCAAAAGATGGTTTGCGCTGGTGCAAGCTGTTAGTAAAACTGGCCCCAAGAGTGAAACGATTAGTCGACAACGTCAACAATAAAAAAATTGTTGTCATATATTTTTGTTGTCGAATAGTCACTTGAACCAGTAGAGTGTGGGAAAGTTTTATAAAAATGCTAACAAAAATGCTGTCATGTGTAAAGGCTCTAATATACTGATGGCGAAGCTCTTTTTCGTTCTTCGGTTAGGGGTAAAAAGAAGTACGATATACACAAGCAGTGCTTTACTGTTTTCGAACATCCCAACGCTGCTGAGAGCTGCATTTAGATGAATATGTAATTATACGCTGTGCACTTTCATCTCAGTAACAAAATAAACACAACAAAAATGACAGCGTGAGAAAACAGTAGTTAAGAAAGCATCTGATCATAGTGATGCGGATATGTTTGAACCAGCTCTGCAATCGGCACTCCAGTCACATCACATTATTTATATAGCTCTTTATACAATAGATTGCTTTAAAGCAAGCATCTTTACAGAATTAAACATGAAAAAATGTCAGTGTTGCTTTCAGTTAGAATTACAACTTGATATTCTGCTATAAAGCAACTCTACATGTATGAATATATATAGAATATGTATAACTCAATATTTGTGACCCTGGACCACAAAACCAGTCATAAGGGTATTTTTTTATACACTGAAAGCTGAATAAATAAGCTTTCCATTGATGTATGGTTTGTTAGGATAGGACAATATTTGGCCAAGATACAACTATTTGAAAATCTGGAATCTGAAGGTGCAAAAAAAATATAAATACTGAGAAAATCACCTTTAAAGTTGTCCAAATTAAGTTCTTAGCAATGCATATTACTAATCAAAAATTAAGTTTTGATATATTTACTGTATGAAATTTACAAAATATCTTCATGGAACATGATCTTTACTTAACATCCTAATGATTTTTGACATAAAAGAAAAATCGATCATTTTGACCACTACAATGTTTTTTTGGCTATTGCTAGAAAACATTCAGTGAGTGCCACTCCTTTTTGTTTGTATTGCGAGCCTTGAATAAAGTGCGACTCCCAGTCACGCCGACCCTGTCTTCTTCCTTCCACCCTTGAACCACACCACAATACCCATGCTATTTAAGACTGGTTTTGTGGTCCAGGGTCAAATTTGAACTAATTGCAAAAGCTGAATAACTGATCAAAGCCTACTGATTAACTGGTGAAATAACTGATGATTAGTCAATCATTCTAATAATCATTAGATTAATCGATTATCACAATAATCATTTGTTGCAGCCCCATAAGACACATGAAAACCTTCTTCAAGGTGCTTCAAAAACACAAAACTGAATTATCCAGCACCTGTCCGAAGACCTCCTCATTGACTGTAAACGTCAGATCCAGAATATCCGTGATATTGTTGTCCTTCATCCACTGCAAGCTCTGGTGAAACTCCTCATCAAGGTATTCCAAATCACTCAGATCTGTCACTCTATGGACCACACAATACAGACATCCAATCAAATTTCATAATTATAGTGTCATCTTGACTCCAAAGAACCTTTGAGACTCACAGTCTGAGCAGGGCCTTGTAGAATGGTCGAGTGAAGAAAGCATCCAACAGATACTGGTGGATCAGAGCCAGACCCAAAATACGACCACTGAAACGGAACCTGTGAGGTCCAGAAAAACATTTATTCATGCCATACCCTAGTAAAAAAATCATTTATTTAAAATACATTTATTTCATACTAAGTATAGTTCAAATGCATTAACATATTTGCTGACACATCGCTGGAGACTTACTGATATAAAAATGACAATTAAACTTTATTTGGAGTACTACTTGTGTATAATGCACATTTCTTAATATTAAGCCTAAAATGTGTTTTAATGTCACTATTGATGAGGATTGTATGATCTTTGCATAATATCGGTCTTTTGATGCAAGATATTTAAATTAGCAATAGTTCCACTTTAGCACAATCAAATATACTTCAGTATACTTTAGTTGGACTTCAGCACTACTTCCATACAATTAAAGTGCATTAAGAACAAAATTAGTTGTTTCAGTTTAGCAGACTTTAAGTATACCAGATTAGTATACTAAAATTACAATTGCAGGGTATGTGTATTTGTAGTATACTTAGCATGAAATAAATGTATTTCAAATACATTTTAGTATATTTATTTTTCACTAGGGTAATGCTCTGTACATGATCTAATATAATACATATCCTGTTTTTGAATCAATTATAGGCTTTTAAAATTCTCTGCCTTCTGGATAGGGCTTGAAACCCAGATATTGTGACTTGGGCCGACTTTTAAATTAAATTAAAAGTTGTGAATCTGAACACTGACATTCACCAGACGTGTCCTCTGCTTGGATGAAGTTCAAGGCAAACGCTGAGAATTTGTCTTTGTATTTAGTTTCCTAACGCTATAATTTACTCAACAAGAGGCTCGTTTTCCCTGTCAGTCAAAATCCCGAAATAAGAGACAAAAAGACGTAGCGTGACCGCTTCTATATGGCTTTCTTTCCAGCTGACCAGAAGGCATGCGATTCCTCAACCACATGCCACATCAACTAGAGAACTACAAAGCTGAACTTCAAAAACATTCCAAGTCTAAGCAGCAATAATTAGGGATAAAGAGAGATAGTAAGTTAGAAAATGGAAGATCTCTCACCATTCCAAATGGTTCTCTACAAATGCAGACATGGGGCTGATCTGCACAGTGTATGTGTCATTGGCTGAGTACTCAAACAGACCGTAGTAGGGGTTAAACAGCTCCTGAGACAGCAGGAAGAAGAACTCCCGTGATGGACCGCTGTAATCCAAACTGTAGGGAACATGAATGCAATATTTTCGATTTGATAAGATTCCAGGTTCTGGTTTGTATGTTTGTCAATATCATGCATGAATGAGAACAGACTGACCCTTCCTCTCCAACAAACGCGATGTAGAGCTTGTTTCTCTGGAGCTCTTTGCGTGAGTAGGCCATTACTTGATTAAAGGTGCCTTCCAGAAGATGTTCCCTTCTGATGATGAGCCTTCATAGCAACACAAAATGAAAGGAAAACAAAATCAATGCAATATCTATCTATCTATCTATCTATCTATCTATCTATCTATCTATCTATCTATCTATCTATCTATCGCACTTACTTGATTTTTCCTGGTCCCTGGCCGTAGCCTTTAGCCTCCAGCTTCCTGTAAAAATTGCGAAGTTTTGCCTCAAAGTCTCTGCGATATGGAGCAGGCGCTCTGGCCCTCTGCAAGCCTGTCAAAATATATAATACCACTGCATATAATTACACACTGGTCTATGTATTAACATGTCCTTATTTGAAAATGTCATACAATGAATTAAAATGAAATAAAAGTGGGCAAGAAGGCAAAGAATAGACAGATTTAATACATCTAAAATATCTGGGGGGCTCAATGTGAAACAACAAAGCAAATGGAGCAGGGCTGTCAGCACCATGCTGTGAAATAATTTCCATGCTGTGAAATAGTTTCTCATCAAACACTAGTTATCACAAACGTACCGAACAACCTCATTAAACCGCTGCGAAAAACGTTCTGTGCAGCACAGCGGGATGACCGCCATGAAATTAAGTTGCTTTAACTGGTGTTTCTCTGGGGTGTGAGTTTATGTGATCATGCTCAGTTCAGAAAGAGCTGTCCTGATGTGAGGAATGACCTGTGATTTGTTTAAACATGAAGGAAGTGGCAAACTGGCCAGATTGCAACCACAAACACACAAGCGGCGATACACACAAGAGACTGGCTCATGTTTCCATAGACTTTTTAAAGAAAGCCTTAGAAGTTAGTATGCTGATGTTTGTTACTGAGATAGAGAACATGTTTTATAAGATCCTATTATAATAATATGTGAAAGCATGTGAAATTGTCTGTTTGTGGTGCTTAGTTCATGTTTTTTTTTTTTTAGTTTTGATGCACTCTATCTGCTATACAAGTACTAAATAAATTTTAGCACTTGTATAGTCGTTCTGTTTGGTGAAAACGGAACAAAAATACTGATTCCTCATCTTGAATACACAGGCAATTTTTGCTGGCTACAGATCTAGATCTACCAGTAGTTTCAAAGGTAAACTGGGGGTATCATTTTTGTCCAACTAGATGAGCCTAAACAAACCCAATGGTGAAAGTCTTGCTTTTAAAAAGTAATATGATCATACCCGGTGAACTCTGAGGCGAGGATCCAGGAGAGCAGCGTGGAGAGAAGCTGAGGCCGGGGTGGAAAGAGTGAGATGGAATATATGACATGATCTCCTCATCAAATAGACTGCATGACAGAGAGGAAAAAATATTAGAATGTATGCAGATTTTTTTGTATTTATTTATTTATTTATTTTTAAATATTGTATAATTCATAAAAAATAAATATCTCAAAAATTAATACATTTCATAATAATAAAAATAATAGAATAGATAAAAATAAAAAGAATAAAAATAATAGATGCATTTAATATATATATATAAATAGAACATTCTGTTTACTTTAAATCGTTAGTTAATACACTACCAGTCAAAAGTTTTTGAACAGTAAGACTTTTAATGTTTTTTAAAGAAGTCTCTTCTGCTCACCAAGCCTGCATTTATTGATCCAAAGTACAGCAAAAACAGTAACATTTTGAAATATTTTTTACTATTTAAAATAACTGTTCTTCTTTAAAAAACATTAAGAATCTTACTGCTCAAAAACTTTTGACTGGTAGTGTATGTTCTAGTATTCTATCTAGTATTCAACTGTGTGTTAACTGTTTGGAGAGTCTGACTAGTCGATTAAGCCAATAATAACTAGTCCTGCATGCTGGTCCATGCGAGTGAGTCATAGGATTGAGAGTAATCTGACTGCCAAACACTGGCACTGAATCAAACGCTGAGGATTGTGTTCAAAGACTCTTATATACTACTGCCTGTGCAGACTTGTGGTTTTGGTTTGCAACAAAAACACTGAACTCATGCAGCATTTCCCCTGCTTCACACTGCAGTCACTGTACCTTAACAGCATGACCAGGTCGGCATCACAGGACAGCTTTTCAACGCCCTGAGGGCCTTCGGTTCTGATGTAATGGATTTTCTCCCTGAGAGAAAGCATGCATGGAGCATGTAAACATTCACACAATATCATATTTCCACACTGAGTAGCTTTTGAAAGGTCTGAACTAATGGAATGTTAATTGTTTTTAAGAGTAACAGTAAAGCACTTCTCTAGCTGAATGGAATCATAGTGTGCATTCTGGAATGCTTTTAAGATAACGATCGGCTCGCTGCATTAGTGCCACTGTTAATGCACTGTTAACAGTTAAATGCTGAGTCACTGTCACAAACTGTTTTTTACATGTTTTAAGCATCTTTA
>JAFVLL020044395.1:0-35069 GCA_021397915.2 Tor tambroides | reverse complement strand
ATAATACTGTATATATGAGGTGACAATATATTACAAAAAATCCTGTAACTCAAAAAATATATATTACATAATATATTGTATTATATATGTGCCACTAAACTGGTAAAGATGCTATTGATTTTCTTGAATTTTGATTTTCTACATACAGTCGCGGTCAAATTTTTACATACACTTTGCAGTATCTGCAAAATGTTAATTATTTTAACAAAATAAGAGGGATCATACTATTTTTTTATTTTTTTTAATTTATAGTACTGAGCTGAATAGGCTCTTAATGCATTGTTTTTCCTTCTGGAGCATCAGTGAGCATTTAAACCTTCTGTAATAGCTGTGTATGAGTCTCTCAGTTGTCCTCAGTGTGAAAAGATGGATCTCAAAATCATATAGTCATTGTTGGAAAGGGTTCAAATATGCAAAAGATGCTGTAAAACCAAATAATTTGTGGGACCTGAAGGATTTTTCTGAAGAACAGCAGGCAGTTTAACTGTTCAGGACAAACAAGGGACTCATGAACAACTATCACTAAACAAAAACACACAGCTGTGGATCATTCAGCTAACAACACAGTATTAAGAATCAAGTGTATGCAAACTTTTGAATGGGGTCATTTTTATAAATTCAACTATTATTTACTCTTGTGGACTATATGTAAACATCTTTTATGTGAAATATCTTGTTCAGGTCAATACTAAATAAAATAAAAAACATGCATTTTGTATGATCCTCCTTATTTTGGTAAAATAATTAACATTTTGCAGATTCTGCAAAGTGTATGGAAAATTTTGACCATGACATATAAATAGAAATATGTTAAAATTAATTTGGGAAACCTGTGGAGTTCTGGAAGAATGTTTTATGGAGTGATGGCACCCAACCGGAACATTTCAGACCCAAGGATCAGCCGTATGCCTGGTGCAAAATAGGCAGATCTTATAAGCAGAAGAACACCATTCCCATGGTCAAACATTGAGGTGGACCTGTCCTGTTATGGATGTGTTTTGCTGTTGCAGGAAGTGGAAATCTTGACTGTATGAAAAACATCATGGACTCTTTGAAGTATCAGGCCACTTTGGCAAAGATTGTGATGCCTTCGATGCAGAGACTGAAGCTGATGATCAATGGACTTGTTTTTGCAGGACAGCCGTCCTAAAGGACACATATAAATCTCTTTATGCTTGGTTTAGGGATCGGTCGTAGAAGGTTCTTGAGTGGCCTGATTAGCCTTCAGATTTAAATCTGATTTAAAATATTAGATGGAATTTTAAGAAAGCAGTGGCGACATGAAACCCAAAGATTATCAGTGATCTGGAAGCTTTTTCAAGCGAGGAATGGGCCGCTTTTGTGCCTGATTAATTGAGATTAGTTAATTGGCTACATGGTTGAATAACAGTGTTGGAATGGAACGTTTTGACCTTTTTACTAGAATGAGTAATGCCTGCACAAGAATGAATGAAGATAAATCCAGTCAGCTGAGTACATAAAGTTAGTGTGCCAGTCTTGGCCTTCTCGTAACTTGGCTTGAGGAACTGGGGACGCTTGTTGACTGATCTGATAAAGGGAATAAATGTGATGCACAAAAAGCTATATATCTCAGAAAGATAAGGCTCAATCAGTTCCTGTGTGACTGTGATGAATGAAAGCAGGATAAGTAGATCTGTATATATTTGTATGTACAACAGAAAAAGTGAAAGCAAGTGAGAGAGAGTTGTGAAAGTGCATCTGACTTCCAAAACCTTATAAATGGCATGGTTTGAATCCTGTGCATGCTGATAAGTGCACACCAAATGTGTCTGATAAACTCCAGCACGCTCACAGCGCATGACTTCCGTTAGAAACACTAGCTGATGCCTCCAGCCCATTTCTCTTGTTAAACACTCCTGTATTTTGCACATGCTTTTTAGGAGACCGCAAAAATTCCCAGCCATTGTTTTCTAATCACTTGTTTCCATTCATGTCCTGTTCAGACAGTCCTCTTATTATTGTCTCATGTTCAGATTTCCATCACCACACCATAAAATGTAAGACAAACAGAATAAGACAATAGATCTGCGTACAGTATTGCATGATAATCGCAAACCAACACTCTCGCATTACAACATTTACATTTCTTCATTTGCAGTGGTCTTTATGCTAAGCAACCTAAAAAAATAAGGGAAAACACAAGCACTGCATCATAAGGAGACAAGTTGCAGTGCTGTAAAATACAAATGTAAAAGTAGACCATCAAAGTACAAATTGTAAGTTAAGTACTCGAGAGGGTAAGATTGGTGCAATTCTGACTTTTTAATCTCATAATTCTGACTTTGTTTCTCAGAATTCGGAACTGTGAGATAAAAAGTCGAAATTCTGAAATACAAACTAGCAATTTTGAAGAAAAAGTCCGAATTGCAAGATATAAACTAACAATTCTGAGTATTCAATTAAAAATTCTGAGGAAAAAAATCAGAATTGGAATATATAAAGTCAGAATTGCAAGAGATAAACTCAGATTGCGAGATATTAACGAGCAATTCTGAAAGAAGTCACAATTCTGAGAAAAAAGTCAGAATTAGAATATGTATCAAGTCAGAATTGTGAGATATAAAGAATTGGAGGATATAAAGTCAGAATTGTGAGAGATAAACTCGAATTGCGAGACATTTACTAGCAATTTTTGAAAAGTCAAAATCATGATATAAACTTGCAATTTCAAGAACATGGCATAATTGTGAGATATAAACTAACAGTTCTAGAAAAAAAAGTCACAACTCAGAAAAAAAGAGTAAGAATTGTAGGATATGAAGTCAGAATTGTGAGACATAAATTGAGAATGGCAAAATATTGACTAGCAATTCTGAAAAGAAAAGTCAAAATCGTAAGATATAAACTTGCAATTGGAAAAAAAAAAATCTGAATTGTGAGATATAAACTTGCAATTCTGAGAAAAAAAAATTGGATGGTGAGATAATGTCAGATTTGTGTTCCTGTCTGTTGTGGTTTTCTGTCTCATGTGCTCCCCTTGACTTAGCTCTCACTTGTGTTTCCTTATGCCCATATTTGGTTCTGTTCCTGTTCATGTCCTCATTGTTTCAATATTAGTTCATTAGTCTCGACCCGTGTTTGTTTAATTGTCTCGTTTAGTTTGCATATTTAAGCCCTGTGTTTTCCTGTGTCTAGTGTCCGGTATTATACGTCGATGTTGTGTTTCTTGTGTGTCTCTGCCTACCTTGTGTTACCCCGTTTTGAAGGATTAAAGACTGTTTACTTTGAGTTTTGCCCACGTCTCCTTGCTCTTCGTTTCGCCACAGAAGGCAACCGTGACAGAATACCGGACCTAAAACAGTAAGCCGTGCCCCTTCTCCTCGTTTTGTTTTCCTGTTTTTTCCTCCGCGGCATGGAAGTCGCCACTCGGTTCTCTGCCCTAGCCCGCAGAGATCTCGAGTTTGTGGAGTAAGTGGGAATTTGGCGGGATCGACCGCTGTACCCCTAAGCCCTCAGCTGACCGCTGCTGTCACCCTCACCCCTAACTAAGGAAGGAAACTGAGGAGGAAAAGGCTGTCAGCTCCAGCCCCTGACCAGAGTCCAGTGCAGGTTCCAGCCCCTGAGTCAAGTCATGTCCCCTAAAGCCATGCTTATAGTTCTTGTCTTGTCCAGAGAGAAAATTCCTGTCGGTCTTGTCTTGTCCATAGAGACTCTTCTGAAGTGGACTGCTTCTCTTGTCATGGCCACGGTGGCCATTCCCAAGCCGCTTGCTTCTCCTGTTGCCTCTATGGAAGCAGTTCCTGAGTCTAACTCAAGGAAACCCCAAGTCTGAGTCTAACCCCAAGGAGGGCTGTTGTGCTCACGTCAGGCCCAGAGAGGGCCTCAGATTCCGAGTCTAGCCCATGGAGGGCTCCAGTTCCTGAGTTTAGCTCAGAGAGGGCTCCTGTCTCCATGTCAAGCCCAGGGAGGGCTGCTGTTTCCCCGTCTAGCCCAGAGAGGGCTCCAGTCTGTGGATCCAGCCCAGGTAGAGCTGCTGTTCCCTTGTCCAGATTAGGGAGGACCTATAGACCTGAGATTCTCCCCAAGTAATTTGGAGGGGCCGGGCCGTTAGCCAAGGCCACGGAGGCCGCTCTGCCATGACCCCCTGAGCTCCCTGTGCCACCATTGCTTCCTGGATTGCATGCTCCGCCCTGGCCCCCTGAGCTCCCTGCGCCGCCATGGCTTCCTGGATTGCATGCTCCGCCCTGGCCCCCTGAGCTCCCTGCGCCGCCATGGCTTCCTGGACTGCATGCTCCGCCCTGGCCTCCTGAGCTCCCTGCGCCGCCATGGCTTCCTGGACTGCATGCTCCACCATGGTCCCCTGAGCTCCCTGCACCACCATGGCTTCCTGGACTGCATGCTCCGCCATGGCACCCTGAGCTCCCTGCTCCGCCATGGCCTCCCGGAATGGGTCCCACTCTGGAGCCCGGCTGTCCCCGTGTAAGCCTGTCCTGAGGGGCCTCCAGAGCGCCCACTCCCCCTCCCCATTGGAAGTGTTAAGGTGTGGGACGCGCCTTCCGCGAGGGCGGAGTTAATGTCAGACTTGTGTTCCTGTCTTGTGTTGTGGTTTTCTGTCTCGTGCGCCCCTCGACTTAGTTCTCCCTTGTGTTTCCCTATGCCCATATTTTGGTTCTGAGTATTTAAACCCTGTGTTGTCCTGTGTCTAGCATCTGAGATTATACGTTGATGTTGTGTGTCTCTGCCTGCCTTGTTACCCCATTTTGAAGGATTAAAGACTGTTTTTTTTTTCTTCGACTCATGCAGAGACCCTCATGAATTTACAGACTGTATCACTTCTTATATTAAATTCTGTGAAGAAACTGTAATTGATACTAAAGTGGTCAAAATCTTTTCAAATAACAAGCCATGGTTTACTAAAGATCTGAAGAAATACCTTAATGAGAAAAATACAGCCTTTCGTGAAAATGACTTTGAGGGGTTTAAGATAAAAAGAAAGGAATTAAGAGCTATGATACAAAAAGCAAAAATTGATTTTAAATGTAAGGTAGAGGATCAGTTAGCAAATCATGATGCAAGGAGTGCTTGGCAAGGTTTAAATAAGATGATGGGGCGTGATTCGAAAGGTGTTAATAATGACATTATAGACACAGATATTTCAAAATGGGTTAATGATTTAAACATGTTCTACGGAAGATATGATGTAGTTGGCAATAGAGATAAGGTTGATGAAACTAGTGCCAGGATTCCTGTGGGTTCACCGATCTGTTTGAGAAGTGAACACACTAGAATGTATCTTAAGCAAATTAGGTCCTGTAAAGCACCAGGTCCAGATGGCCTTAGGGGCCATGTTTTAAAGACTTGTGCGAATGAATTAACTGACCCTTTAACAAAATTATTCTTTCAGTTTTTATTAAATTCTCAGATCAGTTCAATATGTGGAAATTGTCATTTATATGGCCCATCTCTAAAAAAGTGGGCGAAAAATTAAAGATTTCTGTCCTGTAGTCTTAACATAAATACTTGCTAGTCGTATGGAAAGTGGGGTTATTAGTTATCATCTTAAACCATATGTGTCTGAGCAATTTGATGTATTGCACAATTTGCGTGTTTCAAAGAGGGACAGAGGATGCAACGCTTACTATGGTCGATACAATTGCTAGTCACTTACAACAAGCAAAGGCATATGCACGTGTTCTTTTTATTGATTACACATCTGCATTTAATACGATGCAGATACATTTACTTTTAGAACGTCTCTTAGTTTTAGGAGTGAACGGAGTAATAATTCATTGGATTAAAAATTTCTTAACAGATAGACCACAACAAGTTTGCATCAGGGGGGTTAAATCAGATATTATGTTTTCAAATACAGGAGCACCTCAAGGATGCGTTTTGTCACCCCTATTATTTTCTGTCTATACAAATGAGATGCAAATGCAGAGTACAAATTATAAATTGTATAAATACGCAGACGATATGGCACTGGTTGCACTCTTATGGAAGGATTGTATTGATTATGAGTATGAAGAGCATGTTTAAAAATTAGAAAATGGTAAAGCAAGTTCTTACCGATAAACGTTAAAGACAAAATAATTGATTTTAAATCACCCAGAACCCTTTAACAGAAATGACGCAAAAGCGGATCAACCAGTGGAAATTGGGAAGGTTTTTAAGTATTTGGAAAATATGATTGATTGCAAATTAAATTTTTCTGGTAATGTGATTTTATCTGCAAGAAAGCAAATCAGATATATTTACACGGAAATTGAGAGAATTTTCCAAGAATAAGGTAAGCCATAAAGAGTTTATATTAGTTTAATTGAAAGTGTTTAAATAAATAGAACAGTTTAGATCATGTTAATAACAGTAACGAAAGTAAAATTAAATAGATTAGTGATGACAAGCAAAATAATAGAAGTTAAGCAAAAATCGATTGATCAGCTCTATGATATGGCAGTTAGGAGGAAAGCTTTGGCTATAAGTGGAGATACAACGCACCCTCTGAACTATGCCTTTGAATTGTTACCATCTGGACGCCGTTATAGGACACTGAAGGCAATTAAAGCAATATATAAGCAAACCTTTGCACCATACGCAATAAGTCTTTTGAATAAAGGGTAGGACTACAGTGTTTTTAGGAGGGATAAATGTATTAGTTATTTATTTGATGTGTTTGTGTATTTTATTGAAATGTGAATTGTTTTGTCTTGTGTATGTAAGCGAGACCAAAGACCAATTTTCAGCCAAGGCTGAACAATAAAGTAAAGTATTTTGAGTTTTGCCCACGTCTCCTTGTTCTTCGTTTCACCACAGAAGGCAACCGTGACAAATAAACAGTCACAATTACCTTTTGTATAATTTATTCTGTGCACTTTAAAAGTGTCTCTCACATAAGCAGCCTTTTGTTTCCTTTTTTTTTTAATTTCATTTATTATATTATCAGAAAGTACTTTTTAAAAAAAAAAAAAAAAATATATATATATATATATATATATATACACTTTGAAGTACATTACAGTACAAGTGCACACTCAATGCATTTATTTTTCACAAGGGCTGTCATGGCAGAACAACAGTTCAAAAGAGTCTTGCTGAGAAATTTGAACCTTTATACCAGTTTATACCACCTGAATAACAAATTTGTTTTATTTTGTTTATACAAACATTTAATGGGATCTTTATTGCCTCAACCTAAAGTTTATTATCCTTTGCCTCTACATTTGCATACTAGAGTATATTTCAGATCTCAGTTGGAGGGAAAAACGGGGGGAAAAGGGTGTTATTCCAGTTGTAAAATATAATTGTATGTGCCATGTTTGAACTTTCTTCCTAAGAGTTGAATCTATTCAGTTGTGTGCTTTTGAAAGTGTAATAGTCATGCCGCTGTAGTGTTTAATCACAGTAATGCACACACAGCGACTGTTCTCTCTGGTTTCAGCTGCAGTCTCCTACAGCGAGGTCTTGGGCTAATATCAACATCGACGGTAAATATTACATACCTTGAACAGTCACCTGAGACCGGCATGAGTAAGTAATGTATGTTCACCTGGGCTTACGTCTGTGAATCCATGCTATAAAAACAAACAGCAGCAGATCGGATCTGAGATTTCAGCTCTGCTCACTGGAGTGACCTCATGTTTGTGTTTAAATATATCCTCTAATATGTATTTTCTTTTTATTCCCTGGCTGCAGAGTTCATTGCGCAGCTCGTTTCCGCAGTCTGTAATATCCAAACACAGCTTAGATGAGAAATCTATGGGTCAGAGAGACAGTTAGTGGAGAGAACAGTCATTCTGCTAGATAGAAAGACTCTGAGTAAGATGGATGGCTATTAGGCCTTATTCAGGTTAATTTTCTAAAGTCTGAACAGGAAATACATTTCAAAATGGTTTGGAATGTGATTGAAAGCAGATTTTTTTCTACGTGTGCCTGAATGATCAGATTCGATTTCATGTCAATTTTTCGTCATTCATTATGCGACAAATTGTGTCAGATGCTGCATCTAAAACATTGCATTTGCAATTTGCAGTAAAATCATTTTTTATACCATTTTATTTTTTCTGGACTCTCTTTTAAAGGTTTAATTAAATTTTTGTTATCAAAAAGCATGTATAATTAGCTAAAATCATAAAAAAAATTACACAATTTCACAATAACTAATATATTTATTAAAAATTTAACAAAAATGTAAATTTTAGGGCCCCATGAAATGTTTTATTTTTTTCTCAAATTAATTTTATTTTGAACAAATTCTGTTTTACATTTTTAATTTTTCTTAAAGGGGTCATATGATACAATTTCAATTTTTCCTTTCTCTTTGGAGTGTTACAAGCTGTTTGGGCATAGATAAGATCCCTGAAGTTGCAAATACTAAAGTCTCAAAACCAAAGAGATATTCTTTATCAAAGTTAAGACTAGACCACAGCCTCCTAAAACGGCTTGCTCAAACACGCCCCCACATGTCTACGTCAAGGTGTGGGAAGATTTGCAAAACACCGCCCAAATGTTTACGAAATGAAATAAGGCAGAACTATTATTCTCGCTGTAGTACTGTTGCTGCCGCCGGCGCCATGTCCTGGAGACGCTGTGTTTCGTTGTGAAAGCGAAACTACTTTGTTTGGGCTTCCAAAAGAGGACACAACTAGAAATCAGTGGTTAAGTTGTATTTACAACACTGTTCCAGAACAGTTCAACCCAAATATTAGAGTGTGTGCAGCACATTTTACGGAGGACTATTTCCTGATCCTGGGAGTAGTCTTGCTTGCAGGCTTGCTCAAAGGCTGTTTCTATAAAGTGGGGCAATTCCAACTTTGCAAGGACAGTCTGGTGCTTCTGACTCACAGCCTGTAAGTACATTTTCTTATTTAAAGAATTAGAAATTACAGTATAAGTCATTATAATCAGTAATTATGTCCCCACTGGATGCAACAAATGCCTCGTTTATAATGGGTTTTATTGTTTTTGTGTCGTTGCGCCAGGACACGGCATCACAATACGGTGAGGGGCGTAACATTTCCATCTCACGCTTGAGGTATTCAGCCAATCACAACACACTGGATAGCTGGCCAATCAGAGCAGGCCTTGCTTCTCAGAACGATGAGCTTTGTAAAAATCGAAGCGTTTCAGAAAGGCGGGGCATAGAGGAGCAACAATAATGTACAGTATGTGGAAAATAATGTTTTTTGAACCTTAAACCGCAAAAAACACATTGCATTACACCAAATACACAAAATAATGTTCTTTTTAGCAACATCATATGACCCCTTTAATGGTTCAATTAAATTTCAAAAAGAATGCTCAATCAACTTAATTCACAGAAATAACTTTTATGAATGTATGTATATATGTATTTATGTATTCCTTTCCTTTCCTTTCCAAAAGGACATTTTTCTGGTAATCAAATGAAGACATAAAACATTAATAATTTAATAAATCTTTTAAACTAAAGACAATTAAACAAATATTTCACTTTTATGGCAAAGAAAGTGAAGTGAAAGCAAGTGAAGTGAAGAAAGTGTTGCACAACAGAGATTTATTACTTTAAATTGAAAAACTGTGATTACTTTCCCCTTAAAACAAAGTTAATTATTGAGTATTAAGCGTTAAGCGTGCTAATAATAATAATAATAATAATAATAATAAATATGATTAGTAGTAATGGTAATTTTACATTCTTTGTGAGAGATGTTGTTAAAAAATGTTGATGTTACCTAATCTGTATGATTTGTGATATTAAATACCTTGTGAATTAATTTTCCCTTCACATTATGATCGCACTATCAAATTTATTCACATTTTGCTCTGAAAACATAGCAGATTCCCTCTTTCACTCAGACACGACAGACTTCAGACGCTCTGACTTTTCTTTTGAGGTGAAGCATTGGCAGCATTAGCACAAGGGCTTGTTTGAGTTTGTGCAGCATTTCAATTTCACATGTCAATGAGGATGTGAGGATGTGAGATGATTGATGGCCAGTCAAAGCTGTCAATCGTGATCAGACTCCTGAGATGTGTATCATTCAGTTTGACGTAAGTGACAGCTGATGTCGCTCAGTCTGCATTGAGTTTTTACCCAGGATCTCCCAAGGGTCATATCATATAATCTGATGAGAAACAATCGTAAGGACAGAAAAAACATTGCTTTGTGTACACCGGCTTCAGGCATTGACACCAAGAGAGTAGCTGTCAGTTTAAACACACACAAACACACACACACACACACACACACAAACAAAAACCTTAACATTTTCCAATCTGATCTTGAGAAAATGTATGAGGTGAGGTGAGGTGGCAATTTCATAGAATATGTATGGAAAAATACAATTTTTATTAAAAACTAGACAAAACTGAAAGTCCACCCTTAAATCTAACCATCAGTGGGGTGTAAGCAGATCATATGAAAACATATCAATAAGATTTTACAAATTCATTTAAATTATCCAAATAAAATAGTTAAAGACAATGACTTATATTATATATTATAAAACATGCTAGAAATCGTCAGCAACATGGTAACATATTAAACATGCTTGCAATATGCTAAAACATGCACATTTCACCTAACATTAATATCCAGGTTTTTATGGTCAGTTTTCTCTTTCAGGTCAAATTCTCCCTTAAAGGATGTACATTTAGCATACTTTAAAAAAGTATAACAAGCATTTATGGTAAAAATAAAATATACGTTAATGCCATTTCTATTGAAACTTGTATGTAAAACATGCGTAACATGCTAACATTGTGCTAAATGTGTTAGCCATATGCTAAACATACTGGAATCATGCTAACAATATGCTAAAACATGCTAGAAAACATGTTAGAAACACTGCAAAAATGAAAACATGCTAGGAACATGCTAACAATGTGCCAAAACCTGTTAGAAACACAGCGGAAATGTGCTGTCAACATCCTGAAAATGATAGAAAACATGTAAACATGGTAGGAAGATGCTAACAATGTTATAAAGCTGTTAGCAACTTTTTTAACATACTAAACATACTAACAATGTGCTACAACATGTTAGAAAACATGTCAGAAACACTGAAAATGTGCTAGCAACATGCTGAAAATGATAGAAAACATGTAAACATGGTAGGATCATGCTAACAATGTGCTAAACATGCCAGCAACATTTCAAGCATGATAAGCATACTAATAAGCATACATGCTAACAATGTGCATTAGAAATATTAGAAACACTGCGAAAATGTGCTAGCAACATGCTGAAAATGATAGAAAACATGCAGGTTAAACATGGTAGGATCATGCTAACAATGTGCTAAACATGCCAGCAACATTTCAAGCATGATAAGCATACTAATAAGCATACATGCTAACAATGTGCATTAGAAATATTAGAAACACTGCGAAAATGTGCTAGCAACATTCCTGAAAATGATAGAAAACATGCAGGCTAAACATGGTAGGAACATGCTAATAATATGCTAAGTGATGCTAAAACATCTTAACAACATTATAAACCATGCTAGCTTTTAAAAGAGCCCTACACTTAAAATAGCTTAAATCTTGAAATCTTCAAACTTAAAGATTTCCAAAATACTTCAATTGCTCGACTCTTTAAAGCCATAATGATTATTTTGACAAACTTTTTCTTTTGACTAATATCTAAGTTAAACTTAGTGGTTAAGCTGGGAGAGTTTTTTGTGCTAAAATGTGAAAGTGGCACAACCATTTAGGGAACGGCCCATACACTGTAAAAAAATAATTTCTATGTTGTAAATAAAATGATTTTTGGAGTACATTTAACTTTAAAATTTCATGTTTAATTCAATGGGTTACCTGTTGTTTCTTTGTAATTAAGTGTGAAATTCACCAGCCAAATTGTTTCTACACCAGTGTAAGAATACAAAACACTCAACGTGTTGAACTCTCGCTGGATGTTGCTGCTAGAAGAGCCAAGTTCAACAAATGCGCTCAGAGTCTGAGTTTGTCCATGTGGGCCTGAGTCCAACTTCAACACAACTTCATTCACCTTTAATATTATTGCTACCTACAGCTCATAAGTCAAGCTCGGAGCTTTAAAGAGCCGGGCACTTCAGGATGGCTGTAGTTAATGGATCAGGAGGGGTGCTGGGAAATGTCGTGTCTGAGTCGTGTTGCCACACGTGTCGACTGTCAGCAGGTCTTTATAAGAAGGCTGGAGGCCCCTGGAGAGACGACTGGAGAAGCAGAGAGGGTTTGTGTGCTGTTTTCAGGCAGACCGAACACTCACACACACACACACACACAGAAATACAGTATAAACAAGACTGCTAGACATTTCTTAGTTTGTACCCCTGTGAAAAAGAAGTAGGTGTTAGTAAACTTTTAAGAAAATAAATTTACACTTTACATTAAGTATATTCTTTTAAGGTTTTCAGCAGGGTTATATTAACTAAAGCCAAAAAAAAAAAAAAAAAAAAAAAAAATACTTGAAAGAAAATGTGTTAAATGAAATAACAATAAATAATTCTCATTTTAATTCAGTTTAACTAAATTAAAATGAGAAAAAAGTAATTTATTTTAAGTTACTGAAGTATTAAAATAGCTAATGAAATATAAATAACGAAAACTAAAACTGAAATAAGAATTACATGGACACACATATATATATATATATATATATATATATATATATAAACAAAAACTACTAAAATGTCCTAAAACACCCAACAAGTTACTAAAAAATTAACAAAACATAAAAAGAAATTGAATATATAGAAATAAAAAAATTATTAAAAATATTAATACAAAACTATAATAGTATCTTAAGTGATAGTAAAATAACACTGTTTCAGTCACTTAATTGCATGTTGATTACAATGTAAATAAAACATTATAGTTTACATTTACATTAAATGCAATTAGTTGAACTTAAGAGTGTCTTTGACCCACTTAAGAAAGACTTCAGTACATCTTTATGTCATCTCATAATTGCTTAATTTCATAATTAAATATGGTTAAAGTTACTGCCAAATGTACTGACAAGCATTTATGATAAACTAAATATTCTGTTGAAACTTGTATCAGTACATTTTAAAATATGTGAGCCTGGAGCACAAAACCAGTCTTAAGTCGCTGGGGTATATTTGTAGCAATAGCCAAAAATACACTGTATGGGTCAAAATTATTGATTTTTCTTTTATGCCAAAAATCATTAGGATATTAAGTAAAGATCATGTTCCGTGAAGATATTTTGTAAATTTCCTACTGTAAATATATCAAAACTTAATTTTTGATTAGTAATATGCATTGCTAAGAACTTCATTTGAACAACTTTAAAGGTGATTTTCTCAATATTTTGATTTTTTTGCACCCTCAGATTCCAGATTTTCAAATAGTTGTATCTCAGCTAAATATTGTCCTATCATAACGAACCATACATCAATGGAAAGCTTATTTATTCAGCTTACAGATGATATATAAATCTCAATTTTGAAAAATTGACTCTTATGACTGGTTTTGTGGTCCAAGGTCACATATATTAAAAGTACTTGAAAAGTACGTGCACTTTAGTATGTTAGGTAACACATCAAAATAAGTGTACTTAGAGCATGACAAAACATTAAAACTTTTAATTTGACATTAATACAAAGTGCACTTTTAAACATCTGCTTAAGTGAAACATAGTCAAGCAAGTGTCTCTCTTTAAGTGCACTTAAGTGGACTTTTATTTCCTTAAATTAACACTTTTAAGATTGGAAGCACACTACAAGTGCACATTCTTTTACTTCTTTTCCACAACAGTTTTTGTTATTAATGCGATATGTCATTTACCTCTGGAGGTTTGAAGTGTTTTGCATATTTCAAACATGCTTATCTAATGTCAGTGGCCAATGAAAACAGTGACCACACACACAATAGCGCACAATAATTCATAGCAGCCATGAATAATGCTTACAGTTGGTAAAATCCTGCCAGACAGTGGCGGTTGGTTGGCACGGGGAGGTGCAGTGTGGCTTACTGTTGCTCCTGGTTGTTGATAAGCCCAGCCCTGCAGTCACGGTCTTCCTCATACACACTTCCACCCTGAGCAGATCCATAACCACCATGCAAGATGTTGCGGTTAGTTTGAGCTGGGTTTGAACAGGCGAGCACATCAGAAGCTAACGACCTAAACCACTGTCAGTTAACTCGGTCATGACTTCTGAAGTCGAGGTTTTGTAACTGCTGCTCAAGGAGCAAAGCACATCAAAGCCCAGATGAACTGAGTTATGTAAGCTGAGAGAGGCAGCCATCTACAGTTACACCACTACATGAAAATAATTCACACAGCCAACCGTTGCATTGTTGGTTCATTGACATTTGAGGAATGAAAAACATACAAAGAAAATAATGAAAAATACTTTTGGTTAGCAATCTTTACTGGATATTATTATTATTATTTTTTTTAAATTAGAAATATTGAATACAGTTGCATACATTTTAAGTGCTACGCACATTTGTATGTACGTAGATGTAATAGTTATTGTTTATATAATTTATTTTAGCATCGAGGTACTCCTAGTTTAATTACAAGTTTGAATTCATTTTTATTTTAATGTTTAAAGTATACTAATTATACTTGAAGTTGTTCCAATTTAGCATATACAAGTTATACTTTATTATAATTTAATTACAACTAAAAAAAACTCAGTACAAAAATAGTTGTTCCAAAATAGCACACTTCAAGTTAACTAATCATTAACACACTTGAAGTATACTGACAATTAGTCTGGCTGCAAGTATACTTAGTATACATTTTTCCCTCCCTAACTGCAGTTATATTTTTAATGTATTAATTTTAATGTAGTTTTTATACATTTTTATTTCAGTTTTAGTACAACATATAATTAGTTTATTTTTGTATTAATTTTATTTTAATTTCATTTTTATTTTCATGTTGTTGTGTTGTTTATTTTTTTATTATATTATAGTCTGTATACATTTTTAGTTTTAGTACAAGTTAAACTAAATAAAAATGAGAAATGATTCTGTAACTAGCTATTTTTTAAAATGTATTTATTATAATAATTTTTATTGTTATTATAATGTATTGTTTTTATATATGACTTTTATTGTTTTTAGTTAATAGTTTTATAATAAAATTTTATTTATTTATTGTTTGTTTGTGTGTTTTATACTGTTAATACATTTCAAAATGTAGAAAAACAATTCTGTTAATTTTTGAAATGGTTCAAAAAACAATATACATTAAGTCACTGAATGAATAAACCATTGAAAAGCATCTACCCATTATGACTGTGCTGGTTTAACAGTGGTGTGGTTTCAGTTACAGTTGGTTAAAGCAGAATTCATCCATTGTCATCAGTCGGCCTGAACTTCCTCTCCTGCAGGTATTTTGATGCTTTTGTTTAAATAAATCATCAGTCTGATCTGAGAATATTGTACTTTTCTTTGTTGACTGATCTTCTTTAAAGTTCAGGAATGCTAGTTGATTTCAGTTGTTGATTAAGCCTCTATAGTGACAAATTCAGTGTTACTGTTCATATGAGGAAATGCCAGCATTTTCACTTCTCTTTTTTGCTGAGATCAAATGGCCTTGAATGTTGTAATGGTGCAGCGAGCATTAAACTTTTTGAACGTTGTGTTTGTCTTATTGCATAATTTAAGAACTATGAAATATCTCCTTAAAGCATTGTTGGTTGGACTACTTAAGTGCTCCAAAATTTCCTTCTTGTTCTTTTGAGGAAATAAGAAAGCTCAAGATGGCACTAATTTTGAACTCGAGATGCATTTGAGAAGCACATTTCCGTCTCTGCTTGCAATGCTGATGACGGCCAAAGAATCAAGAAAAGGACAGCAGCAGAAGAAAGCTCCCATTCACACATTCATTTCAATGAAGTTAATTATCTGTTGCCTAATTGCCCCAAGGGCCCTTTGGACATTACCATGTGTCCTGGGAAAAAAGGGGGCTTCACATAAATCTTTTAAACCAACCACCCCCAAAACAAGTTAGCCTGTCCGCCGTCGAGCGGCTGAATGCTGAAAAGCGGCATTTAGGCCGGTCCCTGTGGGAGCCGCACACAATGATGCCTTTTGCGTTGCTCGGAGAGAATACGGCCGCCGAGTCAAAGCACAGCGTTTGTGGTAATCAGCTCCCCCACCCTGAGCATTTCGCCTTTCTCAGCTCCAAACCCTCTGCCCTGACTAAGCAGTAGCACTGTCCACGCATGCAAACAGAGGGACACTGGCCGCTTGTTCGGTGAGGATTGTTCAGGTGTTGGGGCCGCAGCGCACCTGCAGGATTCAGGTTTTCCGTGCATACTCTCCTGATGTTGTTTTAGCCTCTTTGGTTACAGCGCTCGGAAGTGTTTCACACCGCGGTCCGGACTGCATACGGACCGATTTCACTGATTGCTTTTACTGCTACAACTGACTGATATTTTTAAGCATGCTGTCATGAATTATTTTTCAGCTCATGATGCAACTGCTAAGTTATGGACGGAGGTAAAAGAGATTTTAAGAGATTTTTACTGAGTCAAGAAATTCAGGGTTCCCACACCTGTGCTGATGAATAAGGATTTATATCATTTTCTGGAAGTTATTTTTATAGCTAGTGTGTTATTCATAGCTACTGTTTTTTTTTTAATACAGGGAGCCTCGGGGGCCACAAGGGGGTGCAGTGGGGTCCATTTAATTGTTAAGATAAAAAATATAGTAATGTACATTAAAATAATACAAAACACACACACACACACACACACACACATACATACATATACATATATATATATATATATAGAGAGAGAGAGAGAGAGAGAGAGAGAGAGTATTGACATTAAATAATTGTTTCATTCATTCATCTAAAATGACTTAATATATTCAAAAAACAATCAAACCAAAAATTACAGTAAATTGAAATTCTTGAATATTTACACTATTGGTCCAAAGTTTGGAGTAACATTTTTTAATGCTTTTGAAAGAAGTCTCTTCTGCTCAACAAGGCTTCATTTATTTGATCAAAAATACAGTAAAACTGTAAAATATTTTTACAATTCAAAAGAATCAATTTCTACGTGGATATCTATTAAAGTGTAATTTATTTCTGTGATCTGCAGCTGTATTTTCAGCATCATTACTCCAGTCTTCAGTGTCACATGATCTTCAGAAATCATTCTAATATGCTGATTTGCTGCACAAGAAACATTTCTGATTATTAGCAATGTTAAAAACGGAATTTTGTGCTGTTTAATATGTTGTAGAAATAATATTTCCAATAAAATAAGAGGTTTTTTTTTTTTTTTTAATCAAATCCTCTGCATGAGCAAAGGGTACTTTTTTTTTTTTTTTCAAAAACATACAAAGATCTTAATTAGTACAACTTTTTGTCTGGTAGTGTAGCTGCCTTAACATTTTTAAAAGGAGGTCTCTTCCCATGGCATTATCATACTTTAAAAAGTTTGAAAACCCTTGGCTTAAAGTAACAGCACATCTCTCCTTGAAAAGCTACACAATTAAAGCTATCATTAATATCTGTAGCATAAATGCTGCAGGTCAAGTTATTCACCAAAATTTAATACTTAGATTTATGGGCTGGTTCTGATCCCTAAATCTAAGTATGAGCGATAATGAGACTGATCATCTGTTTGTTCATTTGAGTCAGTTTCATCTGGTTCCTCTGCACGTCCGGCATGAACTTCTCATTAATATGTCAGTGGCATTCTTTAGTTTTCTGGAGAACATCTGCAGGCCACAACAAAGGAGGTGACGTAGGCAAAACACACACTGCTTGTTGGTGTTTGTGTCTGTGCATTTCATGCTCCAGTGGCACACTGAGTTGGCGGCACAAAACCTGCGGCCCATGGCAACTCCGCAGCCTGAGCAGAGGAAGAGGCCATGACCTCTGACAGCTGCCCCTCCGGATCCCTGAACGCATCCTAGCCCCGTAATCCCCTCCTCTCTCTGCCCCGCTCCGGCTTTCAGTATGAGACCGTTCTGCCAAATCCCACCGGCTTCAGAGCAGATCCAAACCCTGCATTCATTCCCTCTGAGGTTCACTCTCCTTTAAAGACACACACAACTCGCTGGGAACTTTAACATTTTATTTCATGTTCAAGTGTGTGTGTGTGTGTGTGTGTGCTCAAAAGAAAATATAAGGAATGTTTTTAGACTTTAGTGAACTAAAAAATATGAATTTTGCACACATACAAAACAATGATTGCCACTGAAATTAGTTTTGAGGATTTTGCCTCATGCTTCTGTCACATAAAGCCATGAAAGGCAGAACATTACAGTGATTTTATCACAAATAATGAGTGTTTATAGGCATCACACAATGACAAATAACCCTTAATTGTAACACACAACCTTGAATGATTACATTTAAAATCGAGAAAATTGATTAAAAATGACAGACATTTTTTTTTCTTTCCAATTTGTTAACATAAGTTAAAATACTGAACAATTTTACGGTATTTATAAATTTACGTTAATGTTATTTATAAATAATTAACATTTGTTCATTTATTAACTGTTAATTAACTAAACTAAATGCATTACTATGCAAGTTATATAGATTTAATTAATGCTGCATAAAAAAAAAATCATGTTTAGTTAGTATAAGCCAATTGTGTTTGATATGCAAAGTAGTGCATTAGTTCACCATGTGTGTGACTTTAAATGTGGCTCATCCAATCAAAATCTAGAATACAAGCTCTCTGTTTTACCATAATAGTAATTCATCAGGCTGATAACAGCCCGCTATATCAACATTAACTAGTGAACAAAGCTCTGAAAGCAACACGGTTCCCCAACCAGTATTTATTCAATTCTCTAGATTGTCCTCCCTTGTGTCTCTCTAATTCTCGGCTAATGAATTTCAGCTGCCTGTGTTGAAATGTGACTTTTCCGCCAGACTGATTGAACAGCTAACGTGATGCATCTTCAAAGCTAATTAGGGAGAGAAAGGAGCTCGTCATTAATATTGATCCTGTTCAGCCTCGCCCCTTCAGATCAGTTCACCTGCTTTCCCACGGCTTTGCCTATTAAGCATTCGGGAGGCCGCGTGAAATAAGACCCTGGAAATCCAAGTATAGTGCATCTGGGTTAATCTCCAGCATTTAGGGCAGAATGGCACCAGGCACGGAGCAAGAGAGAGAGATGGGAAAATGGGTCAAATTGTTTTAACGAGCTTGATTAATTGCCATTTCCGCTTCGTAAAGAGAGCAAAGGTAAATTGCACGGCCAAACAAAGGGAGCTCTTTTATTGGAGGGCAGATCTAAGTTATTATGAGTGCCTGGCCAGGTTATATAATGAATTTCATCATTTCCAAAATTATATTAATATGTTTTACATTCTGAGCAGAGCATGAGAGAGAGTTGAGTAAAGTAAGCATGAAAAAATACACCTATATTCAGTTACACTGTGTAATAAGCAATTCTTCTGCAAAGTAGTCTAACTGAAACAATTAATTGAAAAGGGGAATTAATGCATTAAATTAAACAAAAGTTGGAAGTAGAAAAACTAGTAAAAAGTAGACAAAGTATATATTTTATACAGTGTACAAAAAAATGGTGTTTTTCACTCAGAAATTGCTTGTAAAATTGACAATAATTAAAAAATGGCATTGGATTTGCAAATTTCAATTCAGAAAAAAAAAAAAAACTGAAATAGTACTTTCTTGTAAAACATATTCCACTAATCTTTATGCCATGAAAAATAGTAACATGACATATTACTATACAACCCAGTTTCAATGGAAGTGTACTGAAATCATGTTGAGTTTTATCTGAAATAGAACTTGAATCCAGCAATGCTTTTTCACTTTAGTTGTTGTACATATTGTGGCCATTTGCTCTAGTTAATGCTCTATAATAATGAACCACCTACCTTTAATTTAGCCGATGTGTTAACAAAAGCAAAATGAGTCAAATTGTTTTAATGAGCTTGATTAATTGACATTTCCACTTTATACAAAGAGCAAAAGTAAATTGCCAGGTTATATAAAGGATTTCATCATTTCCTAAATGCAATTAATATCTCACAGTCTGAACGCCACATGAGAGAGAAATGCATTATATAACCAAAATTGCAAAAAAAACCCCCCGAAAACTTTGTGTCAGTCATTCTGACAATAACATTGAGTTTATTCCCCCACAGTGTTTCATAACAGTTTCTGAAAACCTTTCAGTGCTTCACTAGGTCTCTCTCTCGCTCTTCATCCTTTCACTCTTTTGTCAATATATCTCTATCACTTTAACTCTGTGTTTTTGTGCGCTGCTGCTCTGGGTTCCTCCACACTGTCCCCTCCTCGCCGTCCCGCGGGAGCAGCACAATGCCGAGTGGCGTTTGTCACAGTGTAGCCGGCCGGGCTCTCGTCCCCCTCCTCATCTCATCTGCAGCACAAAGCAGGGTCACAGCATTCTCACGCTGCTCACACACACACACACACACACATCCATAACCTCCTTCTGTTCTTGGCCCGGGTATTTCCAGAGCCAATGTGAGGAGTCTATATAGTAAGAGTTTTAAGTTTTGTACCCAACAAAATAAGCATCTGTAATGGCTCATCTTTAAATATCAAAGACTTATTTTGTTCTGTAGACTCCAAAATGTATATAAAATGTCAATTTATATATTTTTATAGTGTGCACTTAGGACTTTGCATTACAGTGATTTTTATCATGGAATAAACACAGTGCAAGTCCTATAACTCCCTTAACCGTACATTCACTGTCATGCATGATTTTGAGTGTGATATTGGTTTTATAACATGGTGACAAATGCAGTATGATAAAATAAACCTATGTTCAATATAAAAGCACTTATTAATAATGAGAATAAGCAGTTCTGGCAAGTAACGTAGTTCAAGTCTAACCGTGTATGGGCTGTTTGTGGTTGACAATAGTATTATCCAACCCAGGTTTACTGCGAAAACGTGCCTGTGTGGTGACTTTTGTGCAAAATGATTTTGTTAAAAGTATGTTCAGTTTAATTCAAACAGACAAATGTGAATCTGGTGATGGTTAATTTTGCATTAACCATTCACTTAAAGGTTAAGTGAAGGTAACAAACCTAAACCTTACCCTAACCAATATTGTCAACAAAAGATAAAAACACATTTGCTGAAGCAACCATGCCATTTTAGCTATTTTCTACAAGTCTTTGGGCTCTTTTATTGTTACTCGTGTTTCACAGGAATCGTACCTTAGTGCTTCACATCATAAATGTAATGCTGTACCGGGTGCGCTATCGAGCGAGTTTAGTATTTCAGAAATGCCAAACATATGGAGCTGCTTATGTGACGCAAACATCAAAACATATTCGTTTACATATCATGCACTATAAGTGTTTTGAGCTTATAATATAGTATTGTGCAAAGCACAAAAATAAGTTTATTAATTAATTTATTATTAATTTAATTATTTATTAATTTATGTGAAAAAGTAATTTTTTTTTACTGCTACTAGTGTTCACTTCAGCTGGAAACTACAGTGAATTGTTTGTATAGGTACATTTTTTGGAGTTTTAAAAATGTAGTTAGATGCATGGTTTACTAGTGTAAACAAAAGTGCCATTTTACACTAGCCTTAAACATGGAACTATCCATTTTATACATATTTTGTAATTCAAACACGATTAAATGTCAAATTCATGTTATACTAATATAATACAAGGACAGGGGAGTATCATAAAAGAGTCCAAATTATCTTGATATTATCACTAGCTGAATTTAGCTGAATACGCTCTAAGCCAAAGATCTGCTGTCTCAGCGATTATTATAGTTTCATAATTCATTCGGCAAACTATTCCTTCATAAAATATGAATAATGTTTGTAATGAGAGCCAGTGTTGCTAATGCTATCATCACTATATTGACACACTAACGCAGACCAAACATTTAATATCACATTCCCACACTCTCAGGTGTACAAGACGGCATTAGGTCTGCTAGCGTTCCTCATCTCCATAAGCTTCATTACATACACAGACTCTACATATTTTTTTAATAATATTCTGCCCTGCTATTCACATAGTGATGTTAATGTGGATTCTGTCCGAGCTTGTGCTTTTCTGAGCAATGCTGGATCTAGTTTGTGGCACTTGTCATGTTACTCCTTATGAAAAACAAGTACACTGTAGCTTACTTTTAAAAAGACAAAAAATGATATATTTTTAAAGAATATTGATTACACTTTATTTTACGTTGTCCTTGTTACAGTATAATTTAAATATTGTGTAATACTAATTAACAGCATGTACTTACAATAGGGTTAGGGTTTGGTTTACTTGCATGTTATGTATGCGTAATTTATTGTTATTACTACAGTACATATAATGTGTAACAAGGAAACTGTAAAATAAGTGTAATCTGAATGTAATGTTTTCAGACACTTAATTGCATGCTATTAAAATTTAATGAAAGTGTATTATAGCTTAAATTTATATAAAATGCAGTTAGTTGAACTTTAGAGTGTTTTTTGACCCACTTAAGTAGGACTTAAGCATATGTCTTTTTATGTCATTACTTCTATTGTCTTTGAAATATGGTTAAAGTTACTGCTGAATGGATTGACAAACATTTATGATAAAGTAAAATATACTTTAATGCATTTCTGTTGAAACTTGTATGTATTTAAATATATTTGTAATTACACATTAGGAATGACACTGTAATTTAGTTATTTTAGTAATAACTAAACTAATATATCACTTTTCAATGTAACATCAGATATTACACTACAGTTAAAATTATAATCAAGTACTTTGCTTAAGTGTAATAGTCAACGTATCAAAATAAGTGTACTTCTTTAAAGCATGACAATATATTATTAAAACATGATTAAAAATGGGCTTTTAATTTGACATTATTACAAAGTGCACTTTTAAAAGTCTACTTAAGTGTGTTAAGAAACAGTCATGAAAGTGTCCCTCTTTAAGTCACTTAAGTGGCCTTATTTCAAGAATATTACATTATTTGCAAGTTTTTCCCTTTTTAAAAATATTTTTAAGACACAACTAAGCACACTTCTGCCTCAAAAACATCTGCTAAATTATTGCATCTAATGCAGAATATTTCTCATCAGTGCCATCTCAGTCTACTTCCCATGCCTTGCTGGATAGTACA
The DNA here is from genome assembly GCA_021397915.2 of Tor tambroides. Lineage (NCBI taxonomy): Eukaryota > Metazoa > Chordata > Actinopteri > Cypriniformes > Cyprinidae > Tor > Tor tambroides. The sequence continues at coordinate 12,039 of JAFVLL020044395.1, read as the reverse complement.
TAGCTGTGTCTCCATCCCTCATTCCTGATATATGAGTGTGAGTTCAAGCCTGGCACTCGGTCTCTCTGACCTGCTTCCAATGTGGAGCGGAGCAGCAAGTTTTGGCCGGCATGTATCCCAGCATGTTCCTAGATGGTTGCACAATTCATTAAAATACTATTTCAGGACACAAAGCATGTGGCTGCAACTCAAAGAGCTTTCCTCACACAAAGCTGGAGAGCCACACACACACACACACACACACACACACACACACACACAAAAAAAGCGATCATTGTTTCTTGAGCAGAGTCCTTCATTACTGCCGGTCCGTGTCACTCACAAGCGCTTTGGCACAAAGGAAAGCGTTTAACTCGCTCACCTCTCAGTGCGTACGGGAACCAAAACAAAAATTCTCTTATGCTTCCCGCAGTGAGAGTTCATTTACATAATTACTGTTTTTTTTTTTTTTTTCTGTTTCTCAATCCTGAATGAAAAGGAAATGATTTCATTTTCATATGTCACCGTGTCAGCTTTATTCTAGATTATATTTTAGATTGCAGGTAAGTTTTTAATAACGAGTCAATTGAAGCTCTATGGGGTTTGACAGATCGCAAGCACCCGTAAGTTCACCCAGATGGGCTTTTGCACACACACAAACACTTTCTTTGATTTCACGCAGGCCGTTTGATCAGTATAGACAGCCTAGAGCCACTCGGGCCGTAGAGGCGGCTGAATGCGTTCGCTTGACGAACTGAAGGCCAGACAGCGCCTTTGACTCATTAAAGGGCCTCAGGATCTGCTCTTGTTAGTGGTCATTAGCCTGAGGAGTCCCTGGCAGCACATGCCCCCTAAAAATACTGCTGGTGTCAGAGCTGCTGCTCTGTAGGGGAATAATGAACCACAGGAATTGTGAAGGAATAGATGACAGGACTGATTATGTTACTATATAGCCTGGCTACAAACAGACAATGCATATCAGTATTCACATGCATATCAGTATTCTAATTAAAATCTGGCAGTATTTCAATTAGTCAGTGGCCAACAATATCCCCATAATCTGATTCCCACTCTTGGATTATGCCTGTTTTAACTGGAATTATGTAAACACCTTATTCATAAAATCCTCTGACTCTTTTTTTTCACATAGTCCACAAAGAACTTAAGATTTGCACAGCATTTCATTCAGTAAAGCATGGTGACAGAAACACAAAAGTCTTGGGTTTGATTCCCAGGCAAAGCAAGAATTGATCAAATCAAATGCAATATGAGTTACTTTTGATAAAGGTGTTTGCCAAATGCATCAAATGAATCACTGAATTTAATTTAAAGGAATATTTCAGCAAATACTGAAATATACAGAACAATCTGTTTAAATCTATTTGTTTCTAATCTATATGGTTTATGTCTTCTGTGGAACATTAAAATGCACGATTGTCCTAATATAATATAATATAATACAATATAAATAAAGGCCACTTAAGTGTATTTTTAAAAAGAGCACTTTGAAATAATGTCAAACTAAAAGTTTGTTTTAGTAACTCTAAAAATATATTTATTCATTCTAATAATAATTTTAATAATTCAGTCATTAAGTCATGCTTTATAGTTGTACAATTATTTTGATGTTATCTAACATACTAAAACATGTAAAATACTTGATTAGAATTTTAACTGTAGTGTTTTTTTGATCATTTGTTAAAAGTTTTAATAGAAGATACATTAAAGAACAGTTTAGTTTATCATAAATGCTTATCAGCACATTCAGCACTAACTTTAACCATATTTCAAAGACAATAGAAGTAATTACGAAATTAAATATAAAGATGTACCAAAGTCTTGCTAAAACTATAATATTTTTTCATTTAATTGTAAATAACATGAAGTTAAATGTCCAATTTATTTCACACTGAAGTGATTCTTTTAAAGTTTATTATTTTCATAAGCATTTTTTTAAGTATGTTAAGGTGTAATTATTTCTCACAAGAAGTAACGCACACACTGAGAACACCTCACGACACAATTACCCACAATGCTTACAGTTTAGCATCTCAACATGCAGCAATTAGTATCTGCCTCAGGACCTCTTTGCTGTCGCTTTAGTTTTTCCCACACAGGCGGCATGAAAGTGTTTTCTCTTTCACATTCAACAGATGAAAAGAAAACACTACATGACAGCGCTTTTGATAAATACATCTGTATTTGGCTTCAAAGATACACTATATTGCCAAAAGTATTGGGTCGCCCCCTTCTAATGAACAGGTTTGACTACTTTAGTAATTTCTATGAGTACAAATCTTAATGTTAAAGCATATAATGATATTCTAGGAAATTGTGTGCTTCTAATATTATAGCAACAGTTTGGACAGGACCCTTTTCTATTCTAACATGACAATGCCTCTGTGTATAAAGTAGTATTACCGGAGTATCAAAGCTCGCTCTGTCAGATTGCTCAACAGCTTTTTTTCCCCAGGCTGTGAGAGCTCTTAACTCCAATCTCCCTGTCCCCCTCTGAAACCATGAACACCTCAGCCCCCTCCCCTCAACTCATTAAAACTGTTGACAATTTTCCTAAGAGCAATTCTGAGTGTGCTACACACAGGTGAGTGGGCTATACAAACCACCTGTAGTAACGCACTCATCCCACTATATGTACACTGGCCACTTTCTATAAACACTCCTTGCTACAAAGACTCAATAGTATAATATATGTTTACTTGTGCATTGCACTACAAAATCATTTTGCACTATGCGCTGCTTCCCCCAAATCTCTCTTCTGCACAACATTTAATGTACAGAATATATTTCTTTGCACAATTTTATGCACAAATATCTCTTTTGCACAATTTCATGTACAGTATTTATGTAAAGTTCTTGTACAGTCTCAGTTTGTGTATGTGTAGTCAACTAGGTATAGTAGTTATAGCATTTATAGTATATGTATAGTCAGATGGTTAACTGTTGTATAGCTCTATTGTTTTTCTTATAATAAAAATGTTATATGGTTATCTTATGTTTAACTAGTATGGAAAATTTGGTCCTACAGATACTAACATTGGCCCACTATATGTCCACACATGTAGCAGAATGACAATAAAGCTTGACTTGACTTGACTTGACTTGACTTATAAAGCAAGGTTCAAAAAGAAAATGATTGATTCAGTCAGTGTGGAAGAACTTGACTGGTCTGCATAAAACCAAGTCCTAATCCCAGTTGAACACTGGCTCTGGTGTGACTGTAAATGCAGACCTTGAGCCAAAAACTCATCACCAAACACCAATGACTTGTACATAACTATATAGACAAAAGTATTGGGACACTCCCTTCTTTAGAACAGAAAAATGCACTTCCAAATCTGTGGGAACGATGGGAACATAATTCATGTATTTAAAAATTGTATTTCCGTCTCGGTTGCAACAGTTTTGGAAGTGTCTAAAATGACTGTACCCATATGTACAAGTCATTGGTGTTTGATAATAAGTTTTTGGCTCAAGGTCTGCATTTATAGTCACACCAGAGGTGTTAAACTGGGATTAGGACTTGATCAATAATCAATCATTTTCTTTTTGAACCTTGTCTTATACACAGAGGCATTGTTGTGTTAGAATAGAAAAGGGTCCTGTCCAAACTATTGCTATTATATTAGAAGCACGCAATTTCCTAGAATATCATTATATGTTTTGACATTAAGATTTGTACTCATAGAAATTACTAAAGTAGTCAAACCTGTTCATTAGAAGGGGGCGACCCAATACTTTTGGCAATATAGTGTATGTTCAGAGGCAATATAGAGCTCTCCCAGTTCATTACTAAACCTTTCTGACTTCTCTTGAGTACCTGTGCTGGATGTAGGGATGATAATGATTTCAGTCAGGTTTCTTTACTGATAAATGTTGTGTTTGTGACACTTACGGCTGGTATTAATCTATGCATGCAAGGTTCTGAAATTTGCACACTTTTGCAATTTGCACGCCCAAGACCCGAAAATAAATGTTCACCAACTTCCTCTGCCACTGGTGGGTAAACTCTCACAAGATGCCATCCATAAATATGTCTTTTTGATTGAAATACATTTTAGGCTCTTTCACAATGAAAATTGTCATCGTGTTTTAAGCAAGTTTCTGAAATCTATTGGCAAAATAAAATAAAATACAATAAAGTAATGTAAAAATAAAATAAATAATCTGTCAAGAAACATTGTGATTTTGTTATTCATATTATCCCAGATAAAATGTTAAATTGTTCACTAAAGTAGTTAGATGATTGAGTTAAAAAACTGTAAACCATTGCAAATAACATAGCACATGTAAAGTTGATAATTTTATTTTACCGTTTTGTTTTTTAATATTACACTATTAACAGTAAGTTAATATATTTTATATGTTCTAACTTGCAACAACATCATTACAAATGTTTAATTGCAAATGTTTTTAAAGGTGCCATAGAATGCATTGATACAATATTTTAAATTGTTCTCTGATATCTACATAGAAGGTATGTGGCTTAGGTAAGGGCAAAAAATCTCCAGAAACAGTTTTACATGTGCCTTTACAACCCTAGGATTTCTCCCCAGAATGAAACAGTCTGTTATTGGCTTATGTGGAATTGTCATGAATAACAATGTTGAGCTCTGCTCTGATTGGCTGTTTCACAGTGCGGCTCATTTCAGTAGCTCACAGGAAGGAAACAAAGGGAAAATATATATTTCAATACTTTCTTGCACAGTTATATTGTAATTATACAGTAAATAAAATGCGGGCATCAGGGAGCCGCTATTAATATGCTGGGCACTGAAACTGTTTTCAAATGCACGATCGCGTTTTACTTTCACTTTCGATATTCGCGATCGCATGTACTCTGTTTATTCTATGGAGCGGCAGTACTTACCACACATTTTACAAGATCAGATGCTTGTCAGTGGTGCTCAGGATCTGTAAATCATTTGCCATCATCCTCAGTCATCTCTCCTTACTCTGTTTATGTGGTAAGTGAACTCTTATGTACTGTAACAGGCTACAGCTAGCAACGAGCTAACCATGTCCCTTTAGTGGCTCACATTATTTTACTAGAACGCATTATTTGCTTTCCGTGCCTTTCTGAATACAGACACCAACCCATCCCTGCACTTCACATCCCCTGCACAGCCTGGGACATAACATTTATTTCCATGATCTGCCATTTTCGCTGTTGTCCTCGCTTGTTTCTTCACAATACCTGCAGAACTTCTGATGATTCGGTTGGCGGCTGGCCTAGAACATGGGCGTGTATATGCAAATGTTGGGGGTGTAATTATTAGTGACCCTGACTATAATTACTGTTATAGTTGTAATTGCGACTTTACCTCACAATTGCGGTTTTAATCTCGTTGTGACCTTATACACCTCGCAGTGTGCCTTCCTGTCTTACTTTGAACTTTAATACACACACATCTCTTTTTTAGGAAGGCAGAGGCTTATAGTCTGACCTCAAGGACTATATGGGTGTTTTGTTGATTGTAATGAAGTGTGAGTCATTTCTCTTATTACTGAAGATCTGTTTGCGTGCAGCAGTCAGTCAGTCACCACACAGCATGAGAGACCCTTAAGCCTTCAGAGTGACAGAGAGGGGATTTAGACAGAGCCCAGATCAAAGTCACCCGTACACACAGAAAAACACAATAGTGTTTCAAAGACAGCTCTAGATGTCTTATTCACGCACATACCAACTGAACACCATGCACCATGAATGATCTGAAAAAAAAAAACTAGGCCTTTTCTGCTCACTGACAGTGACCAAAGAAAAAGGGCTTCAGTTCACTGAGTCAGTTGCGTTCAGCAAGAAAAGATGAAAGCATAAATGTTGGTTAAAATGATGTGATGTTATTCATTATTCCTTTTTTCAGGCTATCACTGTATTAAAAGAAAAAAAATGTCCACCTACTTCAACTTAACTTTAGTTGCTGCCTAAAATATTGAAGTATAATCAAATTGGCTGTACAAGTCATTTCAACTTAAAATATATTAAAATGACCTGAGATTGAGATGAATCTTGAGTTGAAAATTGAGTTGAATCTTTTATAACTTAAAAAAAAAAGTGATAGTGAAATTGGTTAAATTACTTTGAGTTAAAGTAATAAAAACACATGTATTACTGCAAATTATTTATTTATTTTATGCATTTATTTTTATTATAGTCCTTTTATTTTGTATTTTGTATTTCTTTTTATATTTGTAGTATTATTATTATTATTAGTAGTAGTAGTATTTATTCATTTATTTATATATTTATTTATTTAATATATATTTTATTTTATTGTTTTACCTTGTCAAGCACAGTAGTTGACAAAACATCAAAATGTAAGAAAATGTAAGAAAAATAATGCTTTCATTTTTTCAGACTTGTAGTTCTTTCTGTTTTGAACAACTGTGTTGTCTGAATAATTCAATGACTCACTCGTGAAAGTCAAAAAGAGCCTCACTTGTCGCCACCTATTGGTGTTACTTACGGAATCATGCTGTGAATGAATCGGTTCACTGGGAAAGATTCATTTCTCTGGGAACACTGAATAAGAATCACTAATGCCAATTCAACATTGCATTTACACGTTTAACCTACAATTACATTACAGCTCTCCATAATACTCATGTTCACTTCCACAGCATAACATGAGAGACTATTGCCATTTCTGAGTGCAGAAAATTAGTTTCAAGGACAGAACAATTGAACGGCCTAAAATACGCCAGCAGAAATGAATAAATAAAGCCGTGAGGTGGGATTGCTCCAGGCTTTGCTCAATTAGACAGCTCACCGCCGGACCTGCACTCAGCCTGTAATGGCTTTGGCATTTGCTGATTGTAAAAGACCTTCAGATTGGCGCCTCTAAAAGAGCGCTGACTTTCACAATTACAGCCGCGCTGAACAGAAAAGAAGCAGCAGATGATGATGGGACGCAAACTTAAGTACTCGGAAATTAATGATGGGTTGCTGTTATTCCTTTTATTATTAGAGAAAAGATTCTGTTTTAACGTGATTTCCTTTTAAAGGTCCTTGCACAATTAATGTTTAATGATAGCGCTTTTGTTGTAGTTGCTAAATGTTGTTTTGGCCATTTATTATCTGTAATCTGTGAGTTTGCTAGGACTTTGGGAACTTCAGACGGCAAAATCAATTCAAGCTGAAGGCAAAATTAAACTAATTAAGAATCAAATGAATATCTAATGCATCCCTTGCAGTGGCATTTATCTTCCTCCGGTTCTTGTATAGAGCATGTTCCTCAAGGTTTTAGATGGTATTTGTTTTCATAAGAGGGTTTTAACATTTTAGACACCAGATTTATGAAATGTAAGGGTTCAATGGTCAAAATATCATTGAAGTCTCACTTTTTATTATCTATGAATGAAAAATGAGGAAAATAAATTTTTTAATGTCAGGGTTTTTATTTATTTATTTTTATGGTTTTGGATTCCTATACTGTTATTATTATTATTATTATTATTATTTATTTATTTATTTTGATGTTTGCGGGTCAAATTGAACCTAACTGCTTTTAATGCAACTCATCAAAAATGTCACAATGAAAAACAGTAAACACTAATTATTGCAAATAGCAAATACATCAAAACTGTAATCATGACTTAAAAAAAAAAACATTACAATCAATCAATCAGTCAATCAATATGAATTGTGTAATTGTTAAAAATGTAATTATTGTAAATCCATTTTTTACTGAGATGTGATGGCTATACCTCTGGGGACATTAAACAGGTTAGACCTACATCAGCATGTGTGTGGCTCTAGGTGCAGTGCATGATGGGTATCAGTCTAGATTCCTGTGCTGACAGTGAAGGGAAAGTCCCGGGCAGAAAGGGGAAACTCCACTTGATAGCCAACAGGCACGAGACAATCATGATAATGTTTTCCCTGAGGACTTTATCTGAGCCTGTGGTGACTCTGAGAGGCCTCACAATGATCATTACTGCCTGAGAAACTGCGTGGAAACCAGTCAGAGAGAATGGCATATGTCTGCAAAAAACAAACCAAAAACCAGACAGTTCAGGCGACATGAAATTCACAAACACTGACATAAAAATATTGTAAATTCAAGTCGACTGAAAAAGACCACTTTACTGCATTTGTACCTGAGACTGAGATCAGACTGTGCTCTAAAAGCTGGCAAAGCAGTATTTTAAGACATTCTTGGTATTCTTCTGATGTTAAGGCTGTTCCACAAAGTTCGGTAGTGAAATTATAGTACTTTGTACAATAAACCTAGTAAAAAAAAAGAAGAAGAAAAAAAGTGGTAGACAAAGATAGAGAAATAGAAATTGTAATTCACCCTATTCTGAAAAGTGCTGATGAAAAATGGTAAAATGACCTTGTGAAAAAGAAGTGCATCTAATTGTATAGAAGTGCACTTGCAGTATATTAAAAGTATATTTTTTAAAAACTGTACTTGCAGGTAATATAATATTAATGAAATAAAAGGACACTTATGTACTTAAAGACACTTTAACGACTGTTTCTTAAAGGTGCCATAGAATGGAAAACTGTATTTACCTGGGCATAGTTGAATAATAAGAGTTCTGTAAATGGAAATGACATACTGTGAGCCTCAAACACCAATGTTTCCTCCTTCTTATGTAAATCTCATGAATAAAAAAGACCACTGAAAAACAGGTGAATCAGAACATAACACCGACTGTGACGTAACAGTCACTACGCCCCCGACATTTGCATATACACGCCCATGTTCTAGGCCAGCCGTCAGCCGAACCATCAGAAGTTCTGCAGGTATTGTGAAGAAACAAGAGAGGACAACAGCGAAAATGGCAGATCATGGAAATAAATGTTATGTTCCAGGCTGTGCAGGGCGTGTGAAGTGCAGGGATGGGTTGGTGTCTGTATTCAGAAAGGCACGGAAAACAAATAACGTGTGCTAATAAAATAACGCGAGCCACTAAAGGGACATGGCTAGCTTCTTGCTAGCGGTAGCCTGTTACATTACAGTACATAAGATTTCACTTACCACATAAACAGAGTAAGGAGAGATGACTGAGGATGATGGCGAATGATTTACAGATCCTGAGCACCACTGACAAGCATCTGATCTTGTAAAATGTGTGGTAAGTACTGCCGCTTCATAGTATAAACAGAGTTCGTGAGATCACGAATCTCGAAAGCGAAAGTGAAACTATAACACGATCATTCAAAAGCAGTTTCAATGCCCCGCGTATTAATAGCGGCTCCCTGATGTCCGCCTTTTATATACCGTAGAATTATATATAATTACATTATATATAGTATAATTAGAGAAAGTATTGAAATATATATTTTCCTCCCTGTGTTTCCTTCTTGCAGTGAGCTACTGAAATGAGCAGCACTGTGAAACAGCCAAACAGAGCAGAGCTCAACATTGAGCCGCACTGTACTTCTGTACTGTACTGTACTTCACACAGAGCAAAAATCAAATAAAACAACAAATCTAAAGCAGCCCCTTTGCAGCTAAATTGAAGCCACTGCTTCAAAATCCATCCCCAGCTTCCCATCAGTCTCAGAAACTGAGAAGACACAACATGAAACGTGTTTCACTGAATATCTTTAGGCTCCTCAAAATTACAGTCTGGAGTTTAATTAACAGCAAGAGCAAACACTGCGCCAGCTGCTCAACAAAGCTTCACTAATCACGACTTTATTAGAGACGTGACATACATGTGTGAGAAACATCACGCTGTCGTCATGTGACCTGAAGACATGTCTCTGTGAAACAGCATCAGACACGTTGATTTGTTTGACGTTCAGAGAGGCTCATCCTCAGGTCCTTCCTTCATTCAGGCTCGTTTAGACTCTGATCAGATTATGTCGTTAGCCATGGCTGTGTGTGGGAATCATCGCAATTATGCAGAGACAATGCAGAGAATATAAACACAGTATACAGTCTTACAGCATTTAGCTCACGGAGGCCTATTAGAAGCAACTTTGGGGCTTGCCAACATATTAAATATGGCCAGTGACAGGTTTTCCAGATTACAGCCACATATTTGGGCCTGCTTGTGCTTGATGTGCCAATATGAAATATGACCGACCACTAATAGTGTTGTTTGTTTCGATGTTCATCCAGTGTTTCTGCTTCTCTCAGTCCCTCCTGTACCATAATTATCTGTAAAGGAATGTTTTTTTGTTTTTTTTCCCTTTTCCATAGGTGACTGCATGAGTGAGAACGATTTATTATTTTAGTTCCTACATGTATTTAGGCACTTAAATTATATTTGTAAAATAATTTAATTATTAAAAGGAGTTTTGCCTGGAATAAAACAAAACAAAACAAAACAAAATTAAATTAAATTAAATTAAATTAAATTAAATTAAATTAAATTAAATTAAATTAAATTAAAAAAGGGTTTAATCATTAAAAAAAATATTTTGCATGGAATAAAATGAAATAACAATATTAATTTGTTCCTATGTGTATTTAGGAATTTAAATTATATTTAAATAAGAATATAATTATTGACAAGACTTTTTATGTAATAAAATAAAATAAAATAAAATAAAATAGTAAAGTGACAGCATAAGAGGAGAAATATTGCAGTCAGGCATTTAAAATACACTTGTAAAAGGGTTTAATTATTAAAAATACCTTTGCATAAAATAAAATAAAATATTAATTTGTTCATGCGTGTATTCAGACATTTTAATAATATTTCTAAAAGAATATAATTTTTGACAAGACATTTGTCTGAAATAATAAAATAAATAAAACAAAATAAAATAACATAACATAAAACAAAATATACTTTTCTAGAGAGATCAGGCAGATCAGATTTTACTGTACATTAGAATTATGTGCTTCTGTGATCTCACCAACAGAGGACACAAAGTTTACACACAAAGTCTCAGAGAAGTGACCGCGGTCTCTCAGAGCATCTGTCTGTGTGTTTGAAAGAAGCTGCTCTGCCCTGTAGCTGTACAACATTTGTGTAATTTCAGCATTAGGAATCATTTGCATGTTTATCAGAAGGCATCATTCTCCTGTTTATGGCCTCTGGCATCTGCATCGCACATTCGCTCTGATGAACTGCCCTATAACGACAAACAGGCATTGTGGGTAATAAGCAGCCACGCTATGCTTATTTCTAGCCTCTCTCTTGTGTGTGTTAGTCTAAAGGAATCCCAAACACTCTGATGTTTATTGATATTATTTTAGTGTCAGCAGGGGTTTCACATGATTGTTGGCATCATCACAGAAACCAGAGCAGAATTTAAATATGAACGTGCGGCTTTCATTCGGGGATTTTATCCACAGTGAAACAAATAACACCAAGAAACCCAGACAATTCCTTTCGACTAGTATTCTACTAATTCATCTATTAGTAAATAAATTAACATTAATATTATTGAATGCATAAATACATTCCTATACTGTGTGTGTATATCTATATATAATCAAACAAACATTATTGTATGTGTTTTACAAAAAAAAAAATCAAAACTATTTCACTCTTTCTACTTACATTTCACATTTAACTTAATGTGTTACTTGCCATTTGATTTGCAAAATTTACTAGCAATTTCTGAGTGAAAATGAATTATGAATTAGTATGAATTAACATATAATAAAACATAAACATTTTACTCCTACAGTGTAACTCCTACACTGTAATTTAAAAAAAAAAAATCCCAAAATTTTAAACAAAGATTATTGGACAATATTTTACAAGAAAATACAATTTCAGTCTAACTCAAAATTTCATGTTTAATTTAGTGTTATGTGCAGTTTCTTAGTAATTCATTGTGAAATTTACAAGTTCTGAGTGAAAAAAAAAAAAAAAAAAAAAAAAAAAAATATATATATATATATATATATATATATATATATATTTATTTATTTTTTAAGGTATATAACCAATATCAATACAAGGAAGAGCCCTAATGTGTGTGTGTGTGTGTGTGTATACCTGTTTTTCTATCCTGGTGGGGACTTAAACATGAATACACACAGCCTCATGGGGACTTGTGTCACGGTGGGGACCTAAATTGAGGTCTCCACGGGTAAACAAGCTTATAAATCACACAGAATGAAG
>JAFVLL020044394.1:0-17545 GCA_021397915.2 Tor tambroides | reverse complement strand
TTCACTTTGTCATCCCTTCAGTGCATTTTTAAGAATAAAGAAACACATGACAGTATACAGGACCAAAAATATTTCGGTTATTACACAGGAATACATTTTTTTTTTCTTTCTATTTTTCTGTATGGTTGTTACGGTGACCAAGTGGAGAACTTGCACTTTTGCGGTAAATGCTCAAGATTGGAGATAATCTCTGAATAGACAATAACTAACACCCGTCTGTCTTTGTGCGGCAATCTCAGTCCACAGGCCAACAATTACACCCTATCAAATCCATCATGATTAATATCACATGAACAGAGATTTAAAAAAAAAAGAGAAAATTACAAACATGATTAAAATAGAGGAGATGATAAAGGCCTCACTGTTGATCCCTGGAGGTCTTCTCTGCACTCTTCCGCTGGTTTCTCTGCTGTTTAACAGGAGGAAGGATCGGTTTTAAGATTCATGCACTTTTTCTCGTTCTCTCTCTTTCTCTCCACCTATATTCCTCTCTCTCTCTCTCTGATTTCTATCACTTATTCTCCTAGAACTCGGCAAATTCTTTCGCACACTTCTCCGTGAACGACACACGGATCTCTTCCTCCTCGTAGTCGTCAAAGTTGCTGGTGTCCCCGGGACCTCTGCATTTAGGCACAAATGGGGCCTCCACCTGTGAAAATGCAAAGAAGAAGAGATCATATTTTATTATTTAGTTAATGCTATTGTGTTTTTCCGCTTGATAGTTTACATTTGAGTATGAAATGCTACCTCTTCCATTTTTAAGTACTCACCAATATCAATATTTTATTTCTTCATTTGCATTTTTTAAGTATGACAATGAACGCATCAATCCCCTTGCATGGGATGCAGATCTCTGTTTAAAATGTGCTCATCTTTGTCATAATTTGTGCTTGATTAACCCTCGACATGGATCGTAAAATATTTTCCTAATTGCATAATATAAAGTTTTACACAGTGCAAAACCTATTTTAAAAATACACACAGATGTATATTAATGTGAAGTAGGTCGCAAATGTTGATATTTGCTTCAAATCTTACTAATTATGTTATTGATCATGCTAATTAGATACTAATACTAAGTCAGAAATTTAAGAACGGAAGTCCAAAGTTCTTCATATTAATTTCACACAGTAACTCAATGTTAATGATATTAAATGATATTATGAAGTTACAATGAATATGAGATGTTTCTGTTGATCTAATACAACATTTGTCATAAATTAGGCTTGATTTATCCTTGACATGGGTTACAAAATATTTTCCAAAATGCTTTACATTGATTATTGAAGAAAAAGGAGTGAAAATATTTTGTCGCCTTGGAATTATAAGGTTCTATCTGACATTTTTGTCATATTCTGGGACAACTTATTTACATTATGTGATGCTTCTTTTGTAAGCTGTGTACATTTTGGGCCTTTTTTAGAAAACAAAAAGGGTTCTATCTACAGAAGTCTATGGAACGCAAAAACTTTGAAGCTCAATATCTCAAACTGCTCAGAATGCAGACAGAACCTTATAACTGCAAGGTGGTGATTTGTTCATCACCATAGATACTGATGTATATTAATGTGAAGTAGTTCACGAATGTTGATATCTGCTTTAAACCGTACTCTTGTATGACACTAATAATAATAATAATAATACTATTGAGGGGAAAGTTACTTTTAAAAGTAATGCATTACAATATTGCGTTGCTCCATTAAAAAGTAACTAAATGCATTACTTAGTTTCTTTTTTTGGGGGGGAAAGAAATGCATTACGTTACTTTTGCGTTACTTAGTGTCACAAGGGCTGGGCTTGCTTATTAATTTTTAACAACACAACTGTAAATAATAAAGCAACTGTAAAGGCCTTTTCCTCCCAAAAGTGAAATGAATAAGCCTCAGGCTGAAGGAAGTGTCCATCAATACGTGGACAGGAGAGCTGTCGGTCAATAAATGGGAAAACAAAGTAACTTGTGTTGCATATTTGAGAAAGTAACTGCTGAAGTATTTTATGTATCTTATAGAAAACAACTAAAGAAGAAACTTTGCATGTTTGTGAAAGTTAGTTTGCCTCATATGTGAACTGGGTGCATTTAGAAGGCCTCAAGGCCAAACTAACTGACTGTGTAGGCCTCATGGCCTACATGACTGCGCTTATGAATAGAGAATACAGAAGTACCGGAGATGGGAGATGCCATAGGATGAGATAGTGTGGACATAGATAATGTGTACAACTCATTAAAATCCTAAAATGTATAAGCCTTTGAGCAGCCGAAACGCTGTAGATAAGAGAAGTTCAGAGAAGAAAAACAGACTAGCTGGTGTTTTTATACAATGAAAGCAAGCATTATGAAAACTGATAAACAGTTGTGGAAGAGCACTGGGAATGACGTGCCAACAAGTGTTCTGTACGTTCATTGGACAGCGACCGATAACGAAATTGTATAAAGATGGTATCCTGGACAAGATGGTATCCCGGCTTTGTTGTCTTCTTGCAATGAAGTTTAATTTAGCATTATTTTGCAAGACAGAGAAGACTTTTCTCCACAACATAACTCAGATACTTTCTTGTAAATCTGATTTCTTGAAAAGAAGTAATCTGATTACATAACTCACGTTACTTGTAATGATTTAAGGCCCCGATATACTTCAAACGAAATCGAAGAACGAACTGATATGACTTCATTTCGAACAAAATCAGGCTGAAACAAAGTTTGTTTTGAGTTCGTTTCGGCAGTTCGAAACAGCTCACCAAAGCGAACTTTCTGGGGAGCTCGTTTTGGCTCCTAAACACCTTTGAGCTACCACTGGTCCGTGGCAATTACGCAGTCGGTGGGTGCGTTCTGGAGCTCCACCTTCTTTGACATGCAATTTTTTTTTTCTGGTTCGTTTCTCATTCAACGGAGGTCAGACAGGAGAACAACATCTCCAGGTCACTAGCAACATAAATACACTGTGTCAAATAGCTGAGCTGCCACAGATATATCCGCACCTGTACAATCGCTCGCGGGGAGACTTTAGAGAAAGCATTCAGAGAAAGCATTTAATTCCTAGAAAGCAATTGCAACGAAGCTTGGTGTGGACGACCCGGAGTTATGCAAAAAGCGACGTAGAGAAACATCAGATGCAAGTTTTCCAAAGTCATGAAAAGAATGAAAGGAAAGAGTAAAGATATAAGGTAGCAAGTACCAAATACATGTGTTTCAAATAAATGTTACACCATACTGCTACTGCTGCTGCTGTTGTTGTTCTTTCAATAAGTGAATTTAAAAGGTATACAATAAATGAAATGTCAAAAGAACATACAATAATTAACCTTAATGACACCACATAAAATATAAAAAGGTGTAATAATTTATCAAGTTTAATAAAATAAATGAAAACTAATAAAATAAAGTTTTGTGTTATTGAGATGACTCCAATATATTTTTCCACATCATGCTAAAGTTTTCAGACTATGAGCCATTCACACTGAAATGACTGATTATGGAAATGGAATGGTTCTTTTGTGTTGCAAACATGATACAAGACTCTGAACTGCTGCTAATCATTATTCTTCTGTCCATAAAATTCTGACCATCGATACCCATCTCACACCTAGATTCACCATCATTGCGTCGTTGTTGTGTTTAGGGCATTTGCGTGAGCATCGCGACACATGTTTACATTAATCTACAGCCCACTCAGCCTTTTCGAAGTTATGCGTTTGAAGTATATCGGGGCCTTTACCCCCAGCAGTGCTAGTGATAATACTAAATGACATCCAGTATAATATGAGATACAAGCCTTATGGATTGAGCTTTGGGGGCAAAAGCACTGAATACATCAGATCACTATCAGTGACGAAAGGGACTGATTTCTCACCCTCCGCTGGTAAATGGCTATCCAGTCAGTAGTTGAGAACCACTTGTGTCCTTTGATGTCGTTAACTCCGTTTTTAAGGTTGCCATAGCGTTTGGTGAGATCCACCTGCAGCAGGTTTCTCAACAGGTCCTTCAGGTCGGAGCTGAAGTGTGACGGGAATCGTACCTGTGAAAAGACAGCGCTTAAAACTAGGTTTAAACCTAACTAAACTAAACTCAGATAAACTGGGGTGGGTTGAAGCAAGAATCTCAGATGTTGCAGAGACATTTCATTCATTTTTCAGTTTAAAGGCTAGAATTTTGTCAAAATTACCTTTCCTGAGACAATCTTTTCGTAGATCTGAATGGGTTGATCGGCAAAAAACGGAGGATAACCGGCGGCCATCTCATACATCAGCACACCCAGAGCCCACCAGTCCACAGCCTTATTATAACCCTATGAGAGAAAACACATCAGGATGAGTTAAAGAGAGTATTAAGCCTTTGCAAACTTGCATGTTTCATGAATGGAGCAAATGGTAGTTGAGCTAAAACTGCGTATGTTTATGTCAAGAAACAAAAGATTTAAATTAATAGGAGATAGATCAGAAAAGGTTTAGTGTGATACGAGTTATTGAAATACATAACAGATAAAATGAATAACAAGCAATTTTTATATTCTACATTTTTTATGATGTCTTTGAAAGAAGTATCTTCTGCTTCAATGAGGTTGAATTTATTTGATCAAGAATACAGTAAAAAACAGTAATATTGCTACAATTTAAAATAGCCTAACTGTTTTCTATGTGAATCTATTGTAAAATGTAATTTATTCCTGTGATCAAAGCTGAATTTTCAGCATCATTACTCCAGTCTTCAGTGTCACATGATCCTTCAGAAATCAAGCTAACATGTTGATTTGCTGCTCAAGATACATTTCTGATTATTATCAATGTTGAAAACAGTTGTGCTGATTCATATACATACAGTAGTCAACATTTGAAGTGGATCAAAAAAGTTCATCAAAGTTGTCCTAAGACAAGAACGCATTTTGGTTTTAGGTTTTAAAACAACTTTGATGAAAGGTTTTGATCCACTTCAAATGTTGACTACTGTATATATTCATATTTTACTCAACTGGCACAGAATTTTTTCATATTTGACATTTTTTTGTGGAAATCTTCAAACACCACCAATCAAGTTTGGTGTAAGTAAAAGATTTAATTTTTTTTTAAACTACAGAAATTCATTATTTTTATTATCAAGGATGCATTAGATTGATCAAAAGTAACAATAAAGACATTTATAATGTTACAAAAGATTCCATTTCAAATAAATGCTGTTCTTTTGAACTTTCTATTCATTTGTGAATTCTGAAAAAAATGAAATGTATCATAGTTTCCACAAAAATATGAATGTCATGTCATGTGACACAGAAGACTGGAGTAATGGTGCTTAAAAAAAATTCAGCTTTGGTCACAGGAATAAATTACATTTTAAAATATATTCACATAGAGAACAGTTGTTTTAGATTGTAAAAATATTTCACAATATTACTGTTTTTCTTGTATTTCTAATCAAATAAATATAGAATTGATGAGCAGAATAGACTTCTTTCAAAAACAGGAAAAAACCATAAATATTTCAAACGACTGGAGTAATGGTGCTTAAAAAAAATTCAGCTTTGGTCACAGGAATAAATTACATTTTAAAATATATTCACATAGAGAACAGTTGTTTTAGATTGTAAAAATATTTCACAATATTACTGTTTTTCTTGTATTTCTAATCAAATAAATATAGAATTGATGAGCAGAATAGACTTCTTTCAAAAACAGGAAAAAACCATAAATATTTCAAACTTTCAACTGGTAGTCTATTTTAATTTTAGAGTAGCTGTGCAGCTGAAAGCGAGTTGCATGATCAGACGCTTCATTAATTACACTGGGACTGCTGTTGTTTAGCTGCATTCACTGTAGACACGTCTCAGTCTCTTCAGAGAAACTAGGACAGCATGGCTCACCTTGCTGAGGATGATCTCTGGGGCCAGATACTCCGGGGTGCCGCACAATGTCCACGTGCGACCCTTGACCCGCTTGGCGAAACCAAAGTCTGTCACCTGAAACATAGATGATGTTGTGATATATGCACAGAACATGCATGCTTCGTGCCAGAAGCATTTCATAATGTCATTATCAAATTAGCCATGAGGGGGCAGTAATGATGAAATTAGAGCCTTATGTGACTGAAAGCACATCCATGGAGCTGCTTACATCACAGACACTTTTAGCTACATTTTACATTGCAAATGAATGGGACCCAAATCAGGTTTGTGTGTGTGTGTGTGTGTGTGTGTGTGTGTGTGTGTGTGTGTTTTTAACCCCTTGTATGTGTCACAGATTAGTTTTTTTGTTTGTTTGTTTTGTTGTTGTTGTTTGTTTTGTTTTGTTTTTTGAGTTACAGAAAAATCTCTATTAACACACTTACACTATAATAACTTATACACAATACAATACACTTAATTTGACATGTTTCTGTTTCATCTAACACAACGTGTGGCATCATTTGTGCGTGATTTACCTTCGACATGATTGTAAAATATTCTCCAAATTGCACTATATTAAGTAAATATTTTGTTTAAAATGTATATTAATGTACAGAAGGCCAAAAATGCTGATATTTGCTTTAAACAGTAACAACAGAAGTTCGGATGTTACTCATTTTAATGTTACTCAATTAGCCATTAATGCTAATTTAATACTGTATGCTAATTAATGCTAATTTAAGAAAGTTCTTCATATTAATTTCATATAACTAAATATTCTAATATATGATATTATACTTAGTGCTGTTACTTAGAAACAACAAATACAGTGTATTTTTTAATATTTGTCTAATGACATCTTTTCTATGACTGAAGGCGAGTTTCACTGATAGCAACACTACTGATGTGTCTAGGAAATTGTTCTTTTTTTTCTTAATATTTAACTATTGATTATAGTCATTCAACATTACAGTATAATTGAGAGCTATCAATTTGAACATTTATTAGACTTTAAAAAATAACTTTTAATTTAAGTGAACTTAAAACAATCTTCACATATGATATATACCTGTTCCCTTCAACAAGTAGGAAATATACAGAAACTGATTAAAGTTATCAAACACTAAATTCTAAATTAAATATAGATGAATCCTTAAAGCTACAGAAGGTATTGATTTCTTCTTTTTCTTTTGTTCTTTAATTAACAGACATCACAGCAGCTGGTTATTAGATTATTTTGTCTGCTATAACGTTAAGAGCTGCCGCTGCTGAACGTGACACAGATCTGACACGCATGCTCGTAGTTTTATTCGTGCTTCAATATGAAATGATATGGGCTACAGCGCACACCGCCAAATTTGTGTATGCAATTGAAGAGCACACGCTACGAGCACAGTATAACGGCTGACAGGACAGAAAAATTCATTTTTACTGAATTATGGCCTGACAAAATCTCATCTGATCGCAGTTCACTGATGTTCTACTGAAGCTCCTCATCACCTGTATCATTTACACGCTTATTTGACTCGTGAAGTGGAGTAAGCGTCTAAAAATCTACTGTTTCGTGGCTGTAAGGACATTCTACATTTAAATAAACACAATTTTTGTGAAGAAAAAAAGAGACAGAAGCAGCAGTTGTGAGTGGGGTGGCCATCCCTAGCTCCGCCCCTGCGTTAACTGGGTTAAATATTTTTAACATTGTTAAACTGAAAAAAAAAAAACTAATCGCCTGCGTTAATGCACAAATTTTCACAGCACTAACTCTAATGTTATGATATGTTTCTGTTCATCTAACTTCATAACTTTACTATGTATAGATAAGTGCAACGGTAATATGTATTATGTTTATTTTATCTTTAATTCTAACATTATTTCATGAATTGCAGTTAAACTGTTATACAGTTGAATTTATTTATACCGTAGTCCCACAGAATTACACTATTTGTGGTGGCATATATATGCAAATTCATTCTGTGGTAGAGAGGTTTCCCTGGTAACGCTGTACACAAAGCAGAGCTCCGCTCACAAACGCTGCTTTATCAGACATTATATGCAAGATGAAATGAAAATGACATCCAAAATTTTCTGAAAACAGTTGGTTTCCATCAGAAATACAGTGATATAAAAACACCCGCACCGGGTTTTGATTTTGAAACGTGCAGTGCTCAACCAAGCGTTCATTCCATTCGAACCATTCGAATTTCCGGAGGTGGGATTTATTTGAATGATATTCTAATGGGCCGCTTTGTGATTTCACAAACACCAGAAAACAACTTTGTAGTCCAAACAAGCCATTCGTTGTAGTTCTTGAAAAGAGATTTAAAAAAAAAAAAAAAAAATCTCCCTTTGGAGTGGACTTTGAGATTTGTAACTTTGTAAATCTTTTTATGCCCAAACATACACACTACACACTGACTAAAATTCAAAAAGTGAAAAAGCATAATAGGACCCCTTTAAAGGAGGTTTGATAAGTCTCTGTTCATCTACCACAACAGTTGTCATTTGTGTTTGATTTACCCTTGACATGGATCGTAAAATATTGTACAAATTGCACTTTATTAAATTTTACAGAAAAAAAAAGTTTAAAACAAATATTGATGTTTGATAGAGATTTGAATGTTACTAATTGGTATTAATCATGCTAATTAATTGTCTATTAATGCTAATTCAGAAATTTAAGACTGGAAAACCAAAGTGCATTTAATAACTAAACATTATATGATTATATATAGTTGTGATGACCATTCAGACATGTCATAACATGTCTGATATCGGCAATATTTAAAAGGCCAGACGAACAACTTACAAATATTTATGCACTTTAACTTACAGCGTGAACATAGCCTAAAAAAAAAAAATTAATCAAGTGAACAAAAATACGTGCTAAGGTGTCATATCAGTGAGTGTTGTTTCTATTTCAAACGGCTCATTCACTAAGCATGGTGTATTTGAATGTAACTATGTGTATGTGTTTATTACCTGTATATAGCCCTGCTGATCGATGAGGAGGTTCTCTGGTTTAAGGTCTCTGTAGATCAGGTCAAGGGCATGCAGATATTCAAATGTCAAAACTATTTGTGAAGCATAAAACCGTGCGTGGGGTTCACTACATGAGAGACAGACAGCAAGAGAAAGACAAAGAGAAAAGATAGTTACAAGAAAGTTGTTGAAAACAACAGCACATAAATTATTACAGCAGGGCTAAAATAATAAAATAGATTCATGCAAATGTACAGAAACAGCACAAACACACTTTTTACCATTCATCAAAAAGAAGTTTGCGAGGTTTGAAAGCAGCAGATACAAAAATGATGAAGAAAACTGAAGTTGAAAAACTCCAAAAGCATGACAGTCGCTTTGATATTCTGTTGTTATCTAATGAAACAACATTCATACATTTTTAAATGCAACTGTACATGTTGATGCTGCTAAGTGGTCCATTTTAGTACACCAACAAATAAATATTAAGCATCGAGCATCTTTACGCAACCGAGATGAAACCACAGTCTCACATTATGTGCATTAACACACAGCTTTCAGGACAAACAGCTTTGGATTTCACTGCTGATAAAATGGAAGTCATCTTTTTGGTTCTCTAAACCCAATGCTTGTTCTGTGTCCTGTATATTTAGCTAGACGAAAATGAGCCAAAGAATACAAGCACAAATATGCAGACTGCTGGGGCGACCTGTTATTATTACGTCTCATTTCTATGTCCATTTCTTATGTGAATTAAAAACAAAAAAACAAAAAAAACAAATACATATCAGCTAAAGTGTGCTGAAATGGTATCAGAGAAAAGGATTCTCAGGTCGGTATACGTCAATCCCATTGACACATTAGAATTTATCAGTAATATTTTATTATTAAAAGGGTCTCACGATGTCCCTGATTTTAATGACTTGGTCCCACTTTATATTAGGTGGCCTTAACTACTATGTACTTACATCAAAAAATAAGTACAATGTACTTATTGTGTTCATATTGTATTGCAAAACACTTTTGCTGCTATTGAGTTGGGATATGGGTAAGGGATGGGTCAACAGTATAATTATAAATTTAATTACACAAATTAATTACAGATGTAATTACATAATTACAGGTATTTTTAAAAATATATAAGTACAATGTAAAAACATGTATGTACACAATAATTACATTGTATCAAATGATCAATTTAAATGTAAGTACATAGTAGTTAAGGCCACCTAATATAAAGTGGAACCAATGACTTTACTATTATTCTAAAACTTAAAAAACAGTCCGAATGAAGAATTAGTAGATGTGCCGAAACCTTTAACTGGAAGAGTATGTGTATAGTTACAAAAATTACATTTTAACAAAAATAAAAGGGGCAAGTGGGGGATTTTTGTTTTTAACTGAACTGGAGTTTTTGAAGTGATGATAGTAAACCAGTGTTGCTCAAGTTACTCTAAGAAAGTTATTAATTACTAGCTACTAATTACATTCTCAATAGTGTAATCAGATTACTATTCTAATTACTTTCTCTAAAAAATACTGCATTACTTATTACCAGGGTTTGAAATTAACACCCGCAAACCTGCCAAATTCGGATAAAAATCAGCTGTGGTGCGTAACGCTGTCAAATCACTAGCCAGTTTGGTGGGTTACTTTTTGCAAATTATGTTCAGTCATAATTTTTTGGGCAAGTTCATTTTAGCGCAAATACTGAACTCGTGAGCCATCATGATATATTAAACGGAGTGTCTAAGTGCAAATAGCCCGCCTTGTTGGCAAAGGCTATTTACACTAACTCCGCACACTAACATGTGATTGGGATAGTTAACACTAAAAAAAGACGTTCATTTTACATCAGTTTCAGTGGTGTAGATGATAAAGCACATGCTTTTTGATGCGATCGACACGAGTTCGAGCCCGCCTTTTGCCGAACTTTTTTCTCCCTTTTCAAATCTCATATCGCATCAGAAAGGCATTTATTTTCAATAAAAATGAAGGAAATAATCAAAAAGTTGAAAATAAGAGTATCGGGTAGGTGTAGGGAGGGCTTTATTGTCCCAATAAGGTGGCATCCATTTAATAATTTGAATTAAAACTATAATTTACACTCAATACGTTATTATTGAGTGTTATGTACTACAATACTGAGGTGCAGATAATTGCCACTATTTGAAATAAGTAGTATAAATAGCAGAAAATCTTGCTATTTTAACAGTGTAAATAGAATCTATAGCTATTTGCACTTAGTGTAAATAACATATCTTTAAAAAATACTTCTATTTTCACTTGGTGTAAATAGTATCTATCGCTAAAAAATATACAATTTGTACTTAGTGTAAATAGCCGCTGCCTTTATTAAATGTGCAGTATCTGCACATATCTAGCTTACTTGAACATAGCCGACAAATAACGGTGGCGCTGGCGTGCCGGTTTCCTTTGCATTGAAGCAATAATGAAGAGTCGTAAAATGACTGAAGACTCACACAGCAGGGGCGTTTCCTCCGAGGAGGCAAGGGAGGCAGTGTCTCCTCAAAAAATTGGATGAGAAAATAATCGATATTACATAAATCGCAAATATTACTAAATATGGCATTAAAAGTATAAAAGTCACTCGTTTTTTATAAAGTAACGCTGTCAAACAGCGACACCCGCAGGTAAAGTTACAGCGGAGGCTTGCCTCCCTTCGGTCCATAGACTTAATACAGAGACCCTAAAGCGTGCGGTGACTTTTCTGGAGGCTCATTGAAATGAATGGGGGAAAGTCACGTGAGAGGAGGCAATGCCTCCATCGCGCTATAATTGGATATGATCGGTTATGATTGGATGTGATTGGTTCCTGCGATAAATCCCGCCTCTTGTTTTCGTGCGAGCTCTCGGTCTGAATGAAGAAAATGATGGCGTTATTGACTAATTACATACTTTTTTTTTTTGAAAACAACTATTTGAAAATCTGGAATCTGAGGGTGCAAAAAAATCAAAATAATGAGAAAATCACCTTTAAAGTTGTCTAAATGAAGTTCTTTGCAATGCATATTACTCATCAAAAATGAAGTTTTGATATATTAATAAATTTACAAAATATCTTCACGGAACATGATCTTTACTTAATATCCTAATGATTTTTGGAATAGAAGAAAAATCTATAATTTTGACCCATACAATATATTGTTGGCTATTGCTACAAATATACCTGTGCTACTTATGACTGCTTTTGTGCTCCAGGGTCACATGTAGTATTTGTGCTGCGTATGTTGTGTGTTATTGTGCACTACGTTTTCCCTCAGGCACTAATAAAGCACATCTGAAATTTAAATATATTCACCTGAATCTGCCGATTCTACGCAGGTGTGAAAACATCTCTCCTCCCTGAACGTACTGCATCACCATGTAGAGATTAGTGTTGTCCTGCAACAAACACACGTTATCAAACACGTCCTTTACAAGCGGCACATCATCATCCAGCTATTGATATGTCAAACAGGATTCACCTTGAAGGAGTATTCCAGTCGCACTAAGAAGGGGAAGCTGACGGCCTGCAGTATCCGCTTCTCGTTGAGAGTGTGTTCAATCTGCTTCAGCTTCACCACCTAAAGAGAAGCGATGAGAGGACATCATGACGTCGCCGTGTCTCACTGTGATGTCACGGCTTAGGCATTAGCCCCGCCCACCTTCTGTTTGTTAAGGATCTTCATGGCGTAGTGCTGCCCGGTCTCTCGGTGTCTGACCAGCATCACGCGACCGAATGAGCCCGTGCCCAGAGTCTTCAGCCGGTCAAAGTCCTCCAGACTCGCTGTGTTCTGAGGCACAGACCAACATTTAAAACACGCAGCTACGTTCACATTTGTCATGCTTGCTGTCCAGTTTCAAAATGTTACGAGTGGCTTTTCAGCACATCGCTATGCTTTCAAATAGTATTATTTTTGCATCATTCAGAAACTATTATAATTTTTGATGATATTTTGAATTAGAATTTATTTTTATAGTTACTTTATTTTTATTTTTTTGTTGTTTTTAACTCTTTCCCTACCACTGACAGAATTTTCCGGCTGTGTTTTCACTGATATACAGTAGGTGGCGCTATTACATATCATCTGAAAAAGTACAGAATCTCATTTTTTTTACACAAAAACAATTTTCTCAGCTTTTTGTCCAAAAAGTTGCTTTTTTCCCACATTCAAGTGTTGATCAAAAAATGCATGAATAATGTTTTGTGTTTGTGTGTGAGCAGAGGCTCTGTTTTTTCCTTTGACTTCATGCATTTTCAGATATTCATACAACAAAATATTCTGAAGGCCATGAATATTTTGTGAAAATGATCAAAAATGCTGGCAGTGGCTGGCAATTACAAAAAAAAAAAAAAAACACTGGTGGGAAAGAGTTAAATATGTCTATATAGTTTTATTAAGTTTTATTGCAGCTTTAACTATTTTGGTACATCAAGTTAAACTAAATGAAAATGATAAATGCTGTACTCAAAACTAGCTGAAATAAAATACGTAATTTTTTAAATATTTTATTTTATTACCATTAACATCTAATTTATTTCAAATATCGGATGTGTATTTTATGTTTTTAGTTTTAGTTAACTATAAATGTTTGTTGTGCATCTAACTTGAATCATGCCAAACGGTCTGTTTTAAAGGCACAATATGTAATATTTTAATAATAAAATAGCCAAAAACTACTTGCACAGTGTGATATAGTTCATGCAGTTGTTTATTTATGTTATCCCAAAAGTTAACTAAGAAAAGAGTTGATCACAGCATTA
The DNA here is from genome assembly GCA_021397915.2 of Tor tambroides. Classification (NCBI taxonomy): domain Eukaryota; kingdom Metazoa; phylum Chordata; class Actinopteri; order Cypriniformes; family Cyprinidae; genus Tor; species Tor tambroides. Next base: position 3,928 of record JAFVLL020044394.1, on the reverse strand, counting down.
AATTTAGATCTGCTCAATGTTGCGCCATGGTTTTTTAACGCGTTTTTCCAGTGTTGCACATTATAACCAATCACACAGGAGTCTGTTGAGCTTATGAATGCAATGGCCAATCAGAGGCCTTCAGATGAGTTTTTGTTCAGTGCATGCGCTCGCTGACTGAATTCAGCTCTGACGCGAATTCTCTCATCATAAAAAAGTGCAATGTACGTATAGATTCATTCATAAAACCATATATAGACAGCTTTACTGATTATAAGGGGAGTTTTTTTTTTGAGCGTTTAAACTTAAAAAAGTCAGCCATAATGTTCTTTGACAAAAGAAGTTATTTGCTTGCATTCTTTCTGAATAACTGTGGAAGGTACATTTAATAAAAACATTTATTAATTACCTCATCCGTGAACATCCTCTCCTTCATAGCGTCATCAAGCTTCGCATTTATTATTGTTTTGAAAATGCGACCTCTGGCAGCAAAAACTTACATATTGTGCCTTTAAAGCAGCGTGTGAGTGATTCACTGCTTGATCTGCTTTGAGATTGTGTTGACCAACGTCAAAAGAGTTTATGATCTTCTGGGTTTGTTCAAGCGGCCACAGCAAACAGCGCTGACCATATAATAATTCTACTGTGGTTTTCAAAGTGCACCTGAGAGCATACAAACCTGCTTTAAATGACTCATTTAACATTTCTTGTACTGGTGAACACAATGAACCAGCTCTGAGATCTATTTCAAACGAAACCTCAAATCCTCACTTCTGTTTTCTCTGTCTTTACTCGAATTCAACGTGCATCCCTCCTCTAGTCCTCGTACCTGTGCAGGATTCTCCCATTTCCTGAGGAAATCTTCTCTGGCGAAGGCCAAAAACTCTTTGACTGTGGGAAGAGACATAAAGCACATCGTCATATTTTATTTTATTTTATTTTCTGAGGCCACTAAATGATCGACGTGATAAAAACATTGCTGAAACCTGTTGTGCACAATCTACTACATACCTTCTTTTTAGCAACTAAAGGGCCTTTTCTAAAGGTTGTGATTCATGGGCATTTTTGCTGTGAAATCTTCACTAATTTGTGAAAAGTAAACATTAGAATGACTTCGATATTGCTGGTAATATTTCAAGATGATACTGGACTGAAGCAGCTTTGCTTTACTTGATTATCCAGACATTTTTTTTTTTTTTCAAATGTGAGTATCAAATATGATCATCAGGCTTTTCAGGAATGTTTCTTTGTTCATCTCTCAATCATCAATGTATTGCATTGCATTATATGTTTTGAAACTACAGAGCTTTGATCAGAAAACTAAGCATTTAAATATGATCTCAATGAGACATTACTGGTAGCTATAGAGTGACAGCTGATATTTATACCATTTTATCTGTTATAAAGATCACATTGAATTACATTACAAGCTATCAGCATTTTATCTTACTTTTTGTCCATGTAAATATAAGGAACTGCACCAAATTGAACATTTTTGTTCAGTTTGGACTCTGAATAGGTATTTCTTCCTCAATATTCTCACTGTATCATACTATATGAACCATAATGGATCAAATCTAATACTCAACAAAAACACATAGTTTATTATTTTTTTATATTTTGTCTAAAGGTTCAACAGATTTTCCTGACTATTATTCCATATGTCAGGCAGTGCAAAACGTTCAATGTTTTCAATGTTTTGGTTGATTTCATTATGGCTTCAGCTTCCAATAAGAGTGCAGTACCTCAGCTCCATTCATGTCAGCATTTTCAAACCCACTCCGCAAATTTTTCCACATTTTCAGTGCAGAAAAAAAATAAGCCAAGCAAAAAGAAAGACAAAAATTTCAAGGGAGTTGCACAACAAACCCACAGCCTCACAGCAGGCCGGCGGGAAGGATTGCGCTGAACTCCCTGTGCTTGTGTTTTCCTTACGGGAGTTAACATTTTGCGTCAAGTCACAAGTCAAATTTACAGAAAATCACGATGTTCATGTTTATAGTATCTTCATGCATTTGGCAGATTACAGCTGGGCGATGATATACTTCACATTTTACGTTACAAGCAATCAAGCGAGATTTGCTAAATATTATATATATCACTTTACACGAGTAGCACACTCACGTAAAGTGATATAATATGAATTCACTTGTATTACATCCAAATTTATATTAGGAGCTGGGTGATAATAGCTACAGTTACATTTTACAACGATAATGTAACTTGTGTAATGCAATGTAACTTGCATGCAAATAAAGATGAATATAGCCTTTTAACCCCAGGTTAAGGCCACTTTTATCCCTGGGTTAGGCAATGGTTCACATTTGCATTTGTAAAGGGGGTTAACACCAATTTTGCGCTGCCAAAGGTATACGTGAGTTGTTTCGCAACAGAAAAAACAATTGTAAACAAAAGATTACTACCCACATTAAATATGCATGCGTTTTGTGCAGTCACAGAAACTTTCAAGCGCCAGCGTTTGAGGGAAACGGTTAAAGATCGTGAGCGGTTTCGGTTCCTGTTTTGACACATTTCATACTGAAACAGGAAGGCGGGGTGGGGGACATATCAAGGGACTTATCTAATATTCATTTATTAACGTGAACAACAGTAGCCAATGGTTTAAATAACATCTGTGAGCCATGATTTGATCCTTCCAGAGAGCATTTTATTGGACAAAAAACGATGGCGTCAATCATTTTGGTTTGTTTTTCAAAAGACTCTTTAAAAATGTCAAACAGTGATGGGCTAGCGTTAACTGAACCAGAACGTTATTAAATCAGCCCAAAGGAACACTGTAAATATGAAAAATAACAAAGTCATCCTAGGATTTGCACAAATAAAGCACAAATTCTCAAAACCTGGCTACCTAAGTTTTAACCCAGGGTTATTGTTAGTTTATGTTAGTATGTTAGTACAATGTGAAAGCTGGATTACTTAATCCTGGGTTAAACAAACCCAAGTGTGAAAACCCGACCGTCGAGACTCCAGCAAGGCCGTGACCATCACAGACACTGAGAAGGACACATAGTGGTCAAATACTATGGTTATTTTCAATGACAAGATTGTTAAATTGTTATATTTAGCCTTCACATTAGATCTCAGCATGTAGGTTGTGGTTCTCGCCATTTTCTTCAGACCTTCCACACATCTGTCCTTCCCCAGACCCATCAGACGTACACAAATAGACCCTTTTCTATCTACTAACCAACCATCCTTGGCATGTTATATACAGGGTGCAGCATGAACACGCACGCACAAACCCCTCAAACGAAGCACAGCTCGCTCTTATTAAAGCATCAACACATTGTTTGAGCCTGTGATCGCCATGACAGCATCAGCATCCTCTCTGCTGCTGAAGCCTCGCACATGCACGACCATATTCCTGATGAGCATCTGAGGATGCCGATCGCCATGATCGATGATGATGATGATGATGACTAAACAGAATGACTGGGAAGCGTTAAAGACACCCACCGCTTTCCATCTCGTTGCCCCGTTTGGCGGCCGGCGTGTTGCCCATGACTCTGGGCCTGTCAGGCGCTGGAGAGCCGCAGGTAGGGAGGGATGCTGCCGCGCCTGTCGCGCTTCGGCTCTCACGGTCCGTTCGTGCGATTGGCGTCCACCGATCGGCTCTGACTGTGAAAACGGGGGACGTTGACGCGTCCGATGGCTTCTCGGATAAACGGCGATCCCTTATGAATGCAGCAGCAGCATCCGCGTTTAAAGGGCGGACGGGCCGCCAGCATCAAACCGGACTCGGACGTCCTTTCCTGGCCTGGCTCTTCGCCGCTCCTCCGCGGCCCCGCAGTCCTGTCTGTCGCCTCCCCGCGGGGGTGTTCCGTGAGCGGCGTTCGCAGGGGGAATCGCGGCGGAAAAACACGGATGCAGCTTCGGCGAGATCGTTCATGCAGCTGCGCTTCCCGTGGCCATCGACACTGACTCCGCC
>JAFVLL020044393.1:0-47635 GCA_021397915.2 Tor tambroides | reverse complement strand
TATGTATGTATATATATGTATATATATGTATATATATATATATATATATATATATATTAGCTTCACAGAAAACAAAGAAGTGTGACTTTTTGCGTAAAGTAGTTCACATGCTTAATACCACAATTTTGATTGTCCATCAATCCTGATGTCTTCTTTATTTTATGTCATATCTTTTTGTATGCAGTTGATCATGCAGGACCAGGATGACCAGTTGGAGTTGGTCACAGGCAGTATCCGTGTCCTGAAGGACATGTCCAGCAGGATAGGAGACGAGCTGGATGAGCAGGCAGTGTAAGCAAAAAACACATGCTTTTAAAGAATTAACAGTTATGTATAATTTTGTAAACACCAGGATTTGTATTATACTCAATGTTAATAAATGTGCTTTTTTTCCCAGTATGCTCAGTGAGTTTAATGAGGAAATGGACCAGACCAGTTCCAGAATGGACTCAGTGTTGAAGAAAATGGAGAAGGTTTCACACATGACCAGCAGTGAGTGCTTTTACTCCTTACTGTATGTTCCTGTATTTGTTTTCTCATGTTTTTGAGTAATTTTCAGTATATTTGGGTGATTTTTTTTTTTTTTTTTTTGCATATGCATATAATTATACATTTATTTTGGATGCAATTAATTGGTTTTTACAGCCTTATGCTCAAGAAACATTTATTATTATTGTCAGTGTTGAAAACATTTATGCTGCTTAATATTTTGGTGGAAACGGTAATGCTTTTTTTCAGGATTTTTGGATTAACAGAAAGCGCAAAAGAACAGCATTTATTTGCAATAGAATTTTTTTATAACAGTGTAAAAGGTATCTACTGTCACTTTTGTCTTTGTTGAATAAAAGTGATTTTTTTTATTTCTTTCGAAATAAAAATCTGAAAACTTTCACATGGTGTAGTGTACAGTTTTATAAAACTGATACATTTATGATTTGTCATTTATTGTTTTTGCAAGCTTTATTTCTTTATCTTATCTAGCTTAATACTTTTAAGATTTAAGAGCATGAGAAGGTGGGATATTTTGACTTCACGTTTGTGTTTTTGTGTGTTGCAGGTCGGAGACAGTGGTGTGCTATCGGAGTTCTTGTAATCATACTTATTGTGGTGCTCATTCTGTTCTTCGCTCTATAAACCAGACTCTTCTTCATTTTGGCCCTTCATCCTGCCAAAAGCTTACAGAGGAAGTCAGAATTTCACCATGATTCTTCCACCTCAGCTTCCATTATCTTTGTGAGAAGAGTTCAGTTATATTTTATAGTTTTTACCTTCATCTAACCCATATGTCTTCTGACTCTCAGCATTTCACTCTCTCTCACTGCTTGTGGATTGGACTCATTGTCTTTGTCAAGGTCTATTCCAGAATTTCACTGGTGCTGAGATGGAAGTTAACAGTTATTGCATTTCTTATGTTTTATTGCGGTACAAGTGTAAGTGGGGATGAGGAATTTGATATTGCCTTATATTTTTATATGTTTAATTATTAAAACGTACATTATAAATGCCTGTGAAAGAGGCTGACAATATGTGTGCTAATGGTTCACCAAGCACAATGAGTAAAGCAGGCTCATAGCGCCCCCTAGATCTGTAACTGGCAGTACCACCATCAAACAACCTCTTATGATGTGCTCTGGAAATTCTGAAGTAAATTATGGCAAGAAATTTAGGATTATTTAAATTATGTTTTTAAAGCAAAGTCACACCTTGAGGTTAACATAGGAATTTTATACCATTTGCTCTTCCTTTATGGATAAATCTGACACTTTATTGCATCATTTGAGTGAGCTTATGGATAATTGCTAGCAGAAAAAAACATCAGCACTTTTTATGAATCTTCATGGATGTGCTGTTTGTAAGTACTTGGGTTTCCCATATTTTAAAATCTGATTTTATGCATTGCTTTTGAGATTACTGTATATTGAACTGTAAAGTTTCATACTACTGTGGAGATGTGTGTAGAATCATTTGGACATATAGACATTTGATGGTGTGGGTTATGCCTTCGCTGCATGCCACAGTGATATTCCATACCCATTACTCCAATATATACAATATATATTTGTCATTTTACTATTTTTATTAAAGGAAATTGCTCTTTTTAATTGCAGTCCAAATCAACAAGATGCATGTTCTGAAAGTCTGCTATTAACTGAGCTGATTAGACCCCACAGTTATGATTGTTACTTGATATTTCTATTCCTGAACTTGTTGTGGCCATCTGTGGGTGTGCTAATGAACATTTTGTACTCAAATCCTCCGTGCCAATGAGTTGCTTCCAGTGTGCCCTCTGATCTGGGTGTAAGGACACTACGTGCCTGTGGGTGAATGTATTATGTTCAATATAAACGCGTCCCTCTTTCAGCTTCAACTGAATATGACGCATTTCAGTATTGTTTTGTCTATTATAATTTTGTAATATGATATAAACCCTTAAATAGCTGAAAGTCAGATTCAACTCCAAGCATAAGATTTTTGAAAAATGCAAGCCTTAAAAAATGTCAGTACTCACTGTTGCTCAAAATGTACGAAAGTACATAAGTACTAAAACTTAATACCTCTTATATGCCCATTTAGGGAAATTTGGTACGTATTTGGTTTTCTTTTACTTGCAAAGTAATGTCTTTCAGTGCTGCCTACATAAATGATTGTTTCAAAAGTCTAATGCCCTTATCAGTTGTTTTTGTAAGCATTTGTATTATATGAAAATTTTGCCTTTATTTTGGCATCTTGATAAATCTAAATGGTTCCTGATTAAAGTATATGCCTTTGACAATGTGGTTTCTTTTTTCATTATTTTTAAATTATATGCATCACATTATGGAATAACTTTATAGCAGCTGTAATCTATGACATCATACTTTTTCACAGTAGAGATACATATAAAATATAAAATCGAATCTGTAAATCTGCATTGAAATGACTGAACCACACATTAATGGAATAGTTTATAATGAAAATTTTCTGTAAATGTACACACTCTCAGCCCAGTCAAGATACAGATGAGTTTGTTCCTTTTTTGGAACAGATTTGTAGCAGAAATGTAGCATTACATCACTTGCTTACCAACGGATCCTCAGCAGTGAATGGGTGCCGTCAGAATGAAAGTCCAAACAGCTGATAAAAAAACATCACAATAATCCACTTGACTCTAGTCCATCAATTTATGTCTTGTGAATTGAGAAGCTGTGGATTATTTTCAAATTTTTATCAGTTGCTCATTCTGACGGCACCCATTCACTTCAGAGGAGCCATTGGTGAGCAAGCGATGTACTGTTAACATTTCTTCAAATCTGTTCCAGTAAAGAAATCTTGGATGTCCTGAGGTGTGTACATTTTCAGCAAATATTAATTTTGCAGTGTTTAATTCCTTTAAAACAAAAAAGGACCACAATGATTTTCTTTGTTACAAACCTTTTTATTAAGATGTATTTTCGTCATTTCTCCATGTTTCTTTCTCTTTTTTTAACAGTAGTTAATGTGCAATTTTCTTTCTCGTTGGGTCACAGTAAAGGAATTCACAAAGTTATTGGCACTTGGAACACAGAGGAAACACTGGCATGTACTCGGGGTGGGGTGAAGGGTACAAAGGGGTTTTGACATCAGTAGACGCTACTGCATTTGTTTCCAAAAAGCGGTTTCTGGGGAATAACATCTCATGCTGTGAGTGCACAACTAACAATCAAACTTCATTAGTGTTTCTATGTATAATGTACAGTATATATATATATATATATATATATAGATAGATAGATTTGTATTTATATATGTATATTCATATCTCTATACTGGAAAAAAAATAGCTGCAGGATCCCTGCAGCCACACCAGAGACATGCTCTCCGGAGCCATGCTGATGGAGCTCCCCGGCCCCTGGTGAGGTATGAATCTACCACATTCCATATTCAAAGTTGCCCTCATTTACATTTCCCGTATCACTGTTCAAACAAACCTGAAGGGCAGCACCTCAAGGGTTCTCCTGCATCACATGACCTGTATCAGGGCACAGGGGCCAAGGAGATATGGCTGAAGGTGTCAGGAGGTAGATCCACACACCTGCTTGTGTGTGCGCACATGCATTGGTCTCTGGTGGGCAGGGATTTACAAAGAGCAATATATGTTTTGAAATCTGTAAGAAGTCTCTGAGGTTGCCAGCAGCGCAAAAGCGCACAGAAAGGTGAAGTACATGGAGCTGCGGGTCGCAGCAGAGAGAAAGAGAGGTGTGTTTACACTGGAGGAGAGAACGCTGAAAAGGTGAAATAAAATTAACAGGTTGATAGACATCTTATTAAAAGGATCAAATGTACAAGGTATCAGTTTAGGAGAGGTATGTCGTCATCCGAGGCTTTTTGATTGCATCTGTCATTGTTTTTCCTGTGTATGCGCCTCTTCAGTCTCCCTAGAACTGTGAGGTGGAGTGAGCTTAGATATTTCTAGCATAAGTTGTTCACACAGAACGCGTTCTTGAGCATAAAAATGCAGTGCTGAGAAATGAAAAAACGTAGAGCACTGAGATGTGCTTTTTAAGGGAAGACACTACAGGTAAAACCATTGTTTGGTCAATTTTGCTTACATATCTTGTGTTCTCTCAAACTAGTGGAAAAGACACACAAGTGTTTATCACACTTTGTGTCTAATTTAAATTCCAATACATAGATTGAAGTTTAATTGCTTTTCCTCTCTACACTCTGAAGGTTTTTCAAGAGGTTTAATCCCATATTCAACTGATTTTTATATCATTTTATTTCTTGAAACTTTTTTTTCTAGCTGTTGACAGCTATTATTTTTTTATTTTATTTTATGGAGATAAAAAGAGATCCCATTTGTAAAAACTTCACTCTAATATTGATCTAATATTAATATAAAAAAAAAAATTGTACTTGGAAATTAGTGCATATTTATTACATAATGCCTAATTTGATAATTAATAATATTTCACACAACTTGTGGGCTAATACAAAACAAACAACTGATGAAGAATGGCGAAATTTATGATTTAAATTGATACCCTATTAACTTGTGGTGTCTTGCCTTAAAAGTTTGACTTGCATTAATAATCGAACAACTTTTTTTTTTTTTGTGAATGCGGCTTAGATGCACAAGACGCTGAAAAAGCAGCAGGATGCATCACAGTGCTTAAAAACATCTCCCTAGTGCATGTTTACATAAGAAAAACTTAAAAATGCAAAAAATGAGCTCTGTGTGAACCAGCCCTAAGACTCAGAATTAAAGAAATCTAACAGTGCTCAATCGAAAGAGTGAGGGAGCTCAAGACAGGGGTCTTCAACTTATTTTCAGACCAAGCACCCTTTGCTGTTTACAGAGGCAGAAAATGAATCCCCTTTTACATACTGCATAAAATTGAGTGTAGCAGTTTAAGCCTGGCCAATAACATGCAAATATTACCACAGAAATAGCCATTAATACTTGTATTAAAAATAAAAATATTATTCATTTTATATCATTTAATGTGGGAGGGACACAGAAAAAAATAGCAGAACATTGTTAGCTGTTTATTTTTTTAGTCAAATAAAGAAAAAGAAGAAAAAAACAAAAAAAAAAACAAATGGTTGCAGACCCCCTGCTGAAGTCTCCTATGATAAGGTATGAGTTCACAGTCAAACTATGAACACTCACCAAAAGGTGCTCCCTCTCTCTTGCAAAATACACACAATTTAATTTAATAACATCTTCAGCAATTGATAAGAGTACAGCACTCTCAGCTCCATTAAACACATTTTACATTCCTTAAATTCATTTTGTAGTCCTACAGATTTTTCTCCACAAATCAGTGTAGACAATGGAACAAAAAAAAACAAACAAACAAAAAAAAGTCATGAGTAGAGGGTAATAATTCTGTAAATGTATTAAGTCATGTTATATCCTGATAGCTAATCACAAATGCCCATTTTGGTTGTTTGTTAATAAAGTGTCATATTAAACATTGAATGTTTTGATCGTCACATTGGTAAACACCATCAGAGACAATTCATTCTAGTTCTAAATAAATGCAATAACATTTCCTTATATTTGGCAGTTCAAAAACATTTTAAACAGTTCTGTAGTTTTTTGTTTTGTTTTTTTTGGCAAGGGGTTATTAAATTAAAGATCATGTCAAATTACAAGAGTTTTCTAAATCTTTGCTGTCCCTTAATGGTCAACAGAAGTAACTGCATGGCAGTTTTCTTTTCTACCTTCAGCATTTATCAAGTCCAACACCAGGTGGCACTCATCCATGTGCTATTCAACATCAACCATCATCTGCACCAGTAAACTAATCAGTAACAAAAATGATATTTCTTTAAGACAGAAAGAAGTATAATAATATAGCTTGCAGTACATATAGACTACAACTCCCTACATCTATGCTGCTTCAAACTCATCCATCCTTAAAAATGACATTTTAATACAGTACATAGCCTCTTAGATGGCTTCAGCGGCCCTCATCCCTTCCCAGCACTTCAGTCATATATAAAGCAAAAATATAGCACTTCTCTTGCTCCTAGTTACTGTAAATTTCATGATGTTCCTTTACAAAGCACTTGGCAACTCTACAGTCTACGTTAAAAATTAGTAGCATCTCAATAGCCAAGCACTATTCTAGATTAACAAAACAAAATCATAGGTAATAAAAAAAAGGTATAGTTTGCCATGCATTTTATTCCTCTTTTTTTGTAGTTTTCATTATGCATCTCAAAGCGTCCGAAGCCTAACCTCATTTGTTCTGCTTGACTTCTATTAATACTGGAAGTTCAATTGCCAAATGAAAGGATCTTGCACAAAAGACCATGAATCCACTGCGCGGGTCAGGGGTTGAAATTCTACACGGGTTAAATCCACTAAAGTTCATCGAGTTCAGTGCACATTGTGTACCCAATCTCGCCAATGCACCACTGAGCAGAACATGTTAAGAAGTGATTCGTGGGTTGAAAACATCACAAATCCAGCCCTCATGAACATGCATGCTGGCTGCTTCCTAAAAAAAAAGAAAAGCCTCCTGGTCCCTCACTGGTTGTCCAATATGACAGTACAAAAAACAGTCTTATCAAGCTGTACATCAGAGGATCCAGCTCCATGTAGATTCTAACAGGGATGAAGAAATGTTGACCGCTGTTATCTTTCTTTTTCTCTTTCGTTGCATTTCAAAAGGTGCAATGAGGAACAGTCTACCACAAAGCCGTATTTATGCAGTCACCATCAATCTGTTTTTCACATTCATCTGTTTTTTAGACAATGGAATGCTAAACACACACACCAACACACTAGTATAATTGTGTTTACATGTTGCAGTGTTCACTTTACATTTAACAAGTAACCCAAATACGGCCTTAAAGTCAATATAAAATGACATTTGCAATGCATTTTAATTGCACAATATTTTAGAATCAGAATATTTAGTGAGAAACAAAAATGTAGGGCACTGAAACTAAATTAAAATAGCTGTTCTGCACCAAACTGGAGTCAGGCGTAAATGCGAATTTGCAGTCGACTGCGAAGAGGAAAATTACAATCCCAGGAATCAATATTAGCATGAACATTAATAGAGTAGCTTCAGAGATGGAGCGAGTTATTACATTCTTTGGAATAACAAGCACTGAGAAATATGTTAAGGTTGGAAATGACGACATATCTCTTCTGCATTGTGACATTAATCGGAGTATAACAGATAACTGAAAAAGAAAAACGTAGGGCAGGACTTGTTCATTTGTGCGTACAGATTCTTGTGTATAAGATCTTTGAAGTTCTATGCACAAACTAGGGATGGGCGATATAACGGTAGACTTGATTAACCGGTAGAAATTTGTCAACTGGTAGAGATTTTCGATTATCGTCTCTATCGCTGTTACACGCTCATTTGATGTTGCAGTGCTACATGGTCACGAAAACACATCGTTTGCACATATTTTTAAGCACTGCAGTTTAAAAACATAAAAAAAATATTTTAAGCTGTTGAAAGGCAATCAGCAGCGAAAGAGAACTCATTTCGCTATATATAAAAACGCTGGTCATAGAGCGTGGGAGTTCTGAACAGTTATTTTTGCCGCTTTATAGGCCTTTAACGGTTAAATACACACACTTGTGTATGTGTCAAAATGCTCGTCTTTGCAAGTATCCTTGTAAACAGTAATTTAGGTCTTAAGTGAAAGCAAACAGCTGAGAAAGAAAACACATGTGTAACAGTATATTGGATCTGGGCAGCTCTTAAAGTGACAGCAGTCTAATATTCCTGCTGTCTGTCATTCATGTTAATCAAACAACAAAAGAGAAAAAAAATCTCTCACTGCTCTTCACTAAATCACTTTTGTAACTTTCATAAGAAGAAATATATTTATTTATTATTATTTAGGCTAGTATTAGACTTTTGTGATATTGACACGTGACAAAAATTATGAAATTTCTATGGTTTCAAAAATTTTGATATCATAAATACCTTATTTAAAGCAAAAATAACTATATCGTGATATATATCATTAGTGTGAAATAACATGATTCATATTATGATTTAAGATTTTGGTCATATCGCCCACCCCTAACACAAATGTGTATTAAGACAGAAAATAGGATCAATTTTGATTTCATGTTAACTCTTCAAAGAATAAACAAAACCAAAGGAGCCAAATCAGATGAGATTCAATGTGAGCTGATGGTTTGTTTAGTCAAAGCATACCGTTTGATGCCTCCATTTGGGAAATGGCTCACTGCACCAGTTGTGTGTTTAAGTGTGTGTGTGTGAGAGCATCCATCTCCTCACCAATACATTCCCTCCCCTCTCTGCTTGCGTCTGCACTGTATGTCTCCCTCTCTGAGTCAGACAAAAACAAACAGAGCTCTCTGATCTCTGCATACACACATACCAACCACACACCCACCCATCAACACACACACAATGCACATATTCCACAGTCATACACCAACACCACTCACGCACCCTCTCTCAGACATGCATTTGGCACACAAAAACCAGACTTATATTTGAACATGTACACATAAACAAATGCACACACATGAAAAGCATGCCTCTGGCGCACGCTCTCCCTTTCCTGTCAGCCTCCTCACATGAATGCACAGGCATTAACACGTGTGTCTCCAAAAATGGAAATGAAAAAAAGAGGCTCAAACTCTGAGGAAAAAGTAGCGGAGCACACCAGCACGCATGCATGCATTCATACAGGATCATCCAGGCATTCCATGCCCTCCCCTTCCCACAATTTCTTTCATTTCTCTGTGTAAGACTCCCAGGCATGAACTTCCACTCTTTAAGGCAGTGCTGAACAATCCAGTTCAGATTTCTGTGCAAACATCTCATTCTCATCCTATCGTACTATGATTAAGACTTGGTGCAGTCTCTTAGGATCGTACCACGTGGCTGAGAGGTAAAAGTCTTCTGTCCCCTGGCCCAGTGCATTGTATTGACAAATTTAAGCGGCCAAAAAACTTGCCTTTTTTGTTCTTTTTTCATGAATTTTCTAAGTAAAGGGGTTTACAAATTTTTTTTTAAATCGATGGTTCACCCAAAACTGTTTTTAGTGATTATTTTATGATTTTACAATTATAACATCATAACAGTTTTTAATTTTATTATGTATTTTGAGCAATATCAAATTGGTTTGGTTACCAACATTCTTCAAAATATCTTATTTTGTGTTTCACAAAATAAAGAAAGTCTTGCAGGTTTTAAATGGCGTGGATGGGTGAGTAGATGATGACAGTTTTCATTTCTGGGTGATCATTTTAAAAATAAAATGTAAACATTTAAAACCCAAAAATAACAGGGCTATGTACTAATAATTCAGTTTTTAGGTTAAAACATCAATGCTTTTGGACTTGGATGATCTTGTCCAATCGCAGCCTTTCTTCAGCCATGATCAATCATTTAAACAATATAGTCCACATTTCATGACATAAGTGTGCTTAAACCACCTGAAGATGCAGGTCGTACTTTGGGAATCTAATTTTAACACATCCTTAAATATTTTAAGAGTGCAACTACACTTTAAATGACATGGTCACTTTCTTTCATCTCTAAACCTAGGGTTACAACAGCTCTTCGTTGGCGTTAAAGACTTCAAGAAATTCTCTTTCTGAAACCGAAAACCATCAAGAGAGACACTTAAAAACTGACTTTTCAAATCCGCGTAAAAACCAGACAGACTACAAAACAGCTTCCACTCTCAGAGTGGTCTTTAGTGGTTTGGAACCACCGTAGTTGAGGCACTGATGCCCGTTCAGTGCCAAACTCTAATACTGCACTCATCAGAGCATTTAGTGCATCTCTGTCAGAGGCGCTGAGGCATAACGTGTCAGAATGCGCCATGCGGCAGCATGCACCACGCTTGTGCGATCGGTGCATGAAGCAGTCAGCTGTGAGATACAGCACTTCAAAAACTACCATCTGCAGCCTCCATACACACATTTACACAGCACACAGATGCCTACGTTATGTGTTGTCTATACAAAACTGCTAAGAACATAAAGACACATTTAAAAAGCCTTAATGATTTTTAAGCTTGTGGGAGTGTTTTGGGATTTCCTTTGGAGATATTTGATGGCAAAAACTTGTGGCGATTTGATTAAACTAAACCAAAGTAACAATATTAAGCCTTGGTAATATACCAAAATAAAATGATTAAAATAGATTTTGGATTTTGCTAATGCAAAAACATGTGGACAACAATTCACTATTCACTGATTCAAAAGGTGAAAATCTTGCACATACTCTCTCTATCAAAACACAACAGTAGTTTCAGATATAGCAAACAGATTCATCTGCCTCTTACTAATTCATTACAGTCATAAATGATACACTGCCTCTCTTGGGATACTTGGCAAGACAAAAAGTGGAATAGTTGTCAAAAAATTACAAATGTTGTTCAATAAAAACAATAAAAGAATAAAAATGAAAGGTGTCTGTGTTAAAGGTGTTTGTGCAGAAAGAGGAAATGGAGTCCAGAAAGCAGATATACAGCCACTAAATATTAACAGATGAATACAATCTTATGTCCAGCAACATTAACTTCTGGATTCTCCAAAAAGATACATTCAGAATCATGACAGTGTTTCCAGACTGGACAAGAGCTTCCAGACACCATTTCCCCTTCAGCTCACCCCAAATGGCCCCAGAGGTTCCTCCTCTCCAGGAATGTGTTGCTGCAGTATGACAAGGAGGGCCTCAAGGTACAATCAAAAAAAATCTACAAGGAAATAAAAATTACCAGCTTCAGAAGGGAGATTCAACAACAGTCTTCATAAAGATACACTTCACGGCTCCCAGATGACATCAACGCCCAAGGTGAGACTGGGATACGATGGAGGAGTGGAAGAGGAAAGAATAGCTGAAGCATGGTAGTGTTACTCACTAAAACAAGCTGTTACCGTCCCCGCTCACACCTTGTAGGGCATCTGTAGATGACTGGCCAGATTCAGAGGCTGTACCACCTTCTAGGGATCCTGTTTCAAAAGCATGCTCCACAGCCAAGCCATCAGACTCCATTTTGGCAGCATCCGGAAGAAAGTTGGCATAAGCGTCACTTTCTGCCATCAGAAGCTTCAGTTTCGGAATCCAGCTCTTGCGTACCACGCGCCGTGCATTAGTGCACATGTCTGCAGCGATCGCGTTCATTTCGCTCTCTTTGAAACTAGGAGCAAAGTTCTGGCAGTAAACTACAGATAAAGAGAACAAAAAAATGGCATTAGTTTATTATGCACCTTTTACACAAAGCTACTTTGAATAATGCTTAAAAACTCAATGTTGATAAAACTTTTTTGACCACAGCTTACACTTAACAGCATGGAGAACCCGACTGTCGAGTGGCTTGCGATTGGGGTCATTTGTGGACGACCGAATACCTGTCCCACAGCTGTTTGCAAGAGTGCTTCTGCAGGTAAAATAAAGGATGATACACTTTAAAAGGAACACATAAAAATCTGACCTGTAAATTGCAAGAGCAATTGGGATTCCAAACCAAGAACACTGTTCATCAAAAAAAAAAAAAAAAAACTTTTTAGAACCCTAAAAGAATCGGTCAAGTTCACATTAATAATTTAAATTGACTTTTTTTTTTATTTAAAGAGCTATTTCACAAAAAAAAAAAAAATTTTGGCATTATTTACTCACCCTCATATCATTACAAACCAGTATGACAATTAACTTTACTATATGGAAAAGAGCAGCTTGGACATTGTAAACATCATGCTAAACATCTCCATTCTGACTAAAGCAAGTCATAAGGGTAAATTACGACAGAAAATTTATTTTTACGTGAACAATTCCTATAAATACTAATTACAAAGTTTTTTGTTTATTTGCTGCTGAATAAAGGTCAAAAACTTCACTCACCGGTCAAAAAAGGCAGCAAGGAGCCGCCTGAGCAACACTTTGTGGCGTGTGCCCGCACTAACGTGGCAGTTCATCAGCTGAGCACGTGAAATAAAAACACTGGTGCCTGTTACTAGCTCCAGTTTCTCAGCAGGGTCACCTTCTTCATAGAGTTTAGAATGACAGCGGTTTCCGATCTGTGCAATGAGCTCAGTGGGAAGAGAGGCCAGATCTTGCCTCACTCGAACTCCTCTTCCCCTTGATTCAACTGTGAGGTGGTCTGGTAGTGATTCCACTCGTTCGCTGGCTGAACCAACATTACGATGGGGAGAGATATTTTAAAATAAAAACCAATATATTGACTCTTAACTGCCTATAAAACTGCAGATAAATAACTAAAAAGATAAATAAATAAATCTAAACAGTATCGTTTGAGATGAAGTGAATATGGCACTATCCCGTTGATTTATGTTCTTTTTTTTTTTTAAATCAATAATATATTTATTATACATTTAAATGAATTTATCTCTACCTGTGTGTGTGGGGGGGGTAGAGATAAATTCATTTAAATGTATAATAAATACATTATTGATTTAAAAAAAAAAAGAACATAAATCAACGGGATA
This sequence comes from Tor tambroides, assembly GCA_021397915.2. Lineage (NCBI taxonomy): Eukaryota > Metazoa > Chordata > Actinopteri > Cypriniformes > Cyprinidae > Tor > Tor tambroides. The sequence goes on along the minus strand of JAFVLL020044393.1, from coordinate 34,698 downwards.
TGTTTTCACTAAAATATTTTCTTGTACATGCTTTTTATACATATTTTGTTTTGAATTTTTTCTTTGGGGAAAGTAAAAGCAATGATTAAAAAAAAAAATAAGTTTAACCTATTGTTTATAGTATATATGCTATTTTGACTTTCCTGAATAACAATAAAAAAATAAGTTTAAAAAGATCTACATTGAGCAAATGCTGTATTTTCTTTGGTATGATGTCTGTATGATTACTTTTCAATAATCCTATTGATGGAGTTACTAAGGGCTCGATACTTGGCCCAATTTATTTCCCATAATTTTACTACATACTGTAGTCACCTATCACAATATGGTGAAAGAGTCGGTTATTAAATTTAACTGATAAGTATTAGCAACCCATCAATGAAATCAAATTTAAATTTTTTAACTTTTCTTACCTGTTGCCCCTACATTCAACATGCTGTACATAGTGTACATATTACAGATCTGTCTGTACTGTTCTTCTGTTGTTTCGTCTGTGATTTCCTCTTCTTCATCATCATCATGGTAAGAGATTGGTGAATCACTGGTATACATGCTGTGTGTACCTGGGCTGGTGCCTTCCGGCGTGCTACTGCTGTTGTTGTTATTGTTGTTGCTGTTGTTGTTGCTATTAGTGGTACCGCTTCCACCCATTAAGGCTGCACTTTGAGGCGGTGCCCCACCCGTGCCCCGTGCCACCTCCTGCGAATAGCGGGCTGCTTTCCTCATACCACCCCCTCCTCCTGATCCTCCACCTCCTTCACGGCTACCTCCCTCCCAAAGACGCTTAGCAACTGGAGTGCAAACAACTGAATATGATGATGCTTCTTGTTGGGGCTGCTGGGCCTGAGGTTGCTGCTCTGTCTTCACTCTTGACACCAATGGAAGGGGCGTTAAGCAGGAAGCAGGTCGAGCTGTTGCCATGGCGACCGCACCACCTCCTACAGTACCACTTCCAGTTTGAGTAACTGGGCTCTGAGGTTCTGAGGGTGGCGTTTCTTCTGTGTGAAGGCCCTGTGAGTCACAACTTGGTGAGCTGACCTTTAAGAAGAACTCTGTGCCTTTTTCCATAATCTGCTGAATCTGCAGGAATCCTGCTGTGTACATTAAGAGAAACTGATCACCCAAGTTCATGCTAAGTCGGCCGGTGTAACAGAAGGAAAGGATCTGCTGGAAGCTCTGAGGCTGGACTGCTGGTGGTAACTCCACAACAGAGCTCTTACTTCCAGAGTTGAACAAATCTCGAAAGTAGGAGCTGCTGGCAGCCAGTACTGCCCGGTGGGCTTTAAATGTGTGACCCTTCACCACCACTGACACATCACAGTACAGTCCCTGAAGTCTCTGCTCATTAAGACACTCCAAGACATTGTTGCCAAAGTTGGGAATCGCCATCTGCAGCATCTGAGCCATATCGTAAAGCCCAGCACTACAGAGTCTGTGGAAAAAGAAAACAGTTTAGAATTGATGTGAAAAGTACTCAGTTTTACCAGAGTTTTTATAATAATGATCAATGGGTAGGGCCTGTAGAGAATTCACACCTGCACCTGCAGCTTCCATAAAGGCTTACCAATAGATATGGTATAACCATAATTAATCTAACATTTTAAGTCCTAAAAATGTTTTCTTTTTTCAAAAGAATCAAAAAAGGTTGCACAAGATGATTTAATAGGACAAACGTGTAGCTACACTAATATAAAAATTTGTTGTCCACAAAACATTCAAAATTTTGGGTTTAGTATGATTTTTTATTGTTTTTGAAAGATGTCTCTTATGCTCAAAGTAATTATTTGACTAAAAATACAGAAAAAGCAGTAATATTGCAAAAATATTGTTTACATTTAAAATAACTTTTTAACTGTTTTTTTTTTATGTAATTTATTCATGCGGTTGCAAAGCTGAATATTCACAGCCATTACTCCAGTCATCTGTCACATCAAAATCATTCAGAAATCATTCAAATATGATTTCTGCTCAAAAGATAATTCTACATATCATCTATGCTGAAAACATTTGTGCGGTCTAATATTAAAAGCATTTATTTGAAATAAAAATCTGTACATTTTAACATTATAAATGCCTTTACAGTCACTTTTGATCACTTTAATCCATCCTTACTGAATAAAAACTTTTGAATGACAGTGCAGAATCATTTCTGTAGTGATAAAATGTTCTTACGTACATAAATTTCAGTGTTGGGGAAGCTACTCTGAAACTGTAGCTTGATAAGCTACAAGCTACTCATAAGTTAAAGTAGTTAAGATACAGTCAAGCTACCCTTCTGAAAAAGTAGCTAGCTACACTACAAGTTACTATCAAAAAGTAACTATATTGAAACTACTTTTTTCCTCACAATGACATATATTACAAATAACTGAATAAGCGTTCATGAGTAGTGTTTTAAGTAAAATATTTGATATTTAAAACAACAATGCTATACAATTATGATATCAAAGTCTATTGTTTTAGTAACTTAAATTAAGCACACAGAAACAATTTTATCAAAAATACTGTGTGACAGATGGCTGCATTATGTCAAGAAATTATATTGAATTCTGAACAACCACTCACATTCAGCTCTGACAGGGAAAGCACTAACAGGTGTGATTTGGGGAAAATAAACTAATTGCGATTTTTCTGGTTAAAATTGCAATTTGTGACCCTGGATCACAAAACCAGTCATAAGTGTCAATTTTTCGAAATTGAGATTTATACATCATCTGAAAGCTGAATAAATAAGATGTATGGTTTGTTAGGATAGGACAATATCTTGCCGAGACACAACTATTTGAAAATCTGGAATCTGAGGGTGCGAAAAAGTCAAAATACTGAGAAAATCACCTTTAAAGTTGTGTAAATGAAGTTCTTAGCAATGCATATTACTAATCAAAAATTAAATTTTGATATATTTATGGTAGGAAATTTACAAAATATCTTCATGGAACATGATCTTTACGTAATATCCTAATGATTTTTGGCATAAAAGAAAAATCGATAATTTTGACCCATAGAACCTTGGGGACACAGTGGTTCTCTCTGTGCCTACTCCAAGGTCAGAGCATGCAGTCTCACAAACAACATCCCATGACTGTCAAGTCCATTACATTGTATGCATTTTCTGTTTCTTTCTCCACAAGAAATTAGACAATGAACAAAAGCAATAAATGTTGATACACATTCTTAATATAACTGAAGAGTATGCCTAGGGCCATCCAGGGGTTATCTGTGGCTCATAAACTATTTAGAATCCTACAGTCTATTATTTTTCAGATCATACAAATGCTCTCTGCTCTTAAGCCAAAAGGTCAACATGTACTTCCTAAAAAACAAAATCCTTTTAGAAACAAAACATGAATAGGTAGCACACAGGAAGTGGATCAATGAATACACTTTAACAGAAAATTGGAGCACATGCCTAAAGCAATTGCTATCTAGGGGTCATATATCAGCCAATTAGGACTTTGTCATCCTGTATTATTCTATTCATCATGCAGAGAATAACTCTATTTTTCTAGTTGCACTTTACATGAAATCATATTTGTATGTACTCTGTGTGACCAGCAACACTTAAACCTAAGTGCAGTTACTTTTATACACATACATTGTTTACTTGTGTTCAATCAGTCTGCTAAAGAGCACTTAACCTGCATCCTGCTTCACTTTCTATGCTTTCACTATTCCTCTATCCCTCCTTCTTCTAGCTTGTGATTTTCTGAATGATGTTCGAAACTTTGCATTGTTAGCACTTCTCGTGTTATTGCCACCTTATGATAAATTCCATCTTGTATTCATCAAGTGTAAGTCGTTTTAGACAAAAGTGCCTGCTAAATCTTTACACGTAAAATGCAATATAGATCAGCTCAACACTTTAACACTTGTATCTTACAGAATCTGTTAAAATTCTTAAGATGCAACTACTGAAAAGTACCTTACAGTTTGATCAAAAATCCCCACTAAAGGTGTACTGAGTAATTTCACTCCAACTTCTTCCTTTGTATCTTTGTATAAAGGTCGATCAGGAGGTTAAAGTAATGCTTACATGAAGCAGATCAAAGATTTGTCTGGCTGAGCAGTAAGGTTTTGTTCAGTTACAAACATCTGCTTGTTTTTAAAGAAAGTTCTGTTTATACTCCTTTTTAACCCTCAGGCCTATAATAACATTTTATGAAAGATAGATAGATAGATAGATAGATACCCTATTGGTTACAATTTATTTTAATTTTATTGCTCTCTCTCTCTCTATATATATGTGTGTGTGTGTGTGTGTGTGTGTGTGTGTGTGTGTGTGTACTTGTTTTTTCTATCCTGGTGGGGACTTAGACCTGAATACACACAGCCACATGGGGACTTGTGTCACGGTGGGGACCTAAATTGAGGTCCCCACAGGTAAACAAGCTTATAAATCACACAGAATGAAGTTTTTTGAAAATGTAAAAATGCAGAAAATTTTCCTGTAAGGGGTAGGTTTAGGTGTAGGGTTGGTGTAGGACGATAGAAAATACGGTCTGTACAGCAGAACAACATTATGCCTATGAGAGTCCCCACAAGGATAGCAGAACAAGTGTGTGTGTGTGTGTGTGTGTGTGTGTGTGTCTCATAATAGGTTAAAAGGAGTATACATGTAACATTAAATTCCCCTAGAAGTTTACCGGTTACTGCAGTCATCCGTGTAAAACTGTTAACTAGTAGTCGCCACTTCAACGATAAAATTAACATGTTGTAAAAATTCTCATGCTGTTGGAAGAAAATTTAATATATATGTTAACTTATCAGCACCAACAGTAACTGTAGCAACTGCCATTTTGGAAATAGTTCATTTTCGGATTCCAAGTTTAAAGGGTTAAAGCAAGTCCCTTAGCTAATAGCAATCACATTTTAAGAAACATATCAAAATTATTATAAACTCGGTCTAAGAGTAATCTAGTACTTTTGATTGTCGTTAATGTTATTACACTTTCATGATCCATGCAGCGAAAATGCCGTTTAATTCATCCAGACTATTTTCTTTGTATCACTGCACTATTTCCCAATGGCATAACAACAGCAGTTGTAATTAAAACATTAAGGTAATAAATGAGCAATAGTTTGCGATCTCACTGTTAAGAATCGGGCGCCGGTGTTTCTGTGATGTGGGCGGCCGCGGCAGGGCTGCGGTACCCGGTAAAGAGTGTGTGCCCGCACCGCTGCCCAGCTGGACACGAGCTCCGGGTTGGCACGGGCCCCGAGGGGGCAAAAAAAAAAAGAAGAAATAATTCCCCAAATGCCTGGTTTCCACACTTGATGCGGCGACCAAAGAGCTAAAAGCTGCTCAGCCCTCAAAAATCCTGTCACCAAAATAGTTTGATAGATGAATTATTGAGGAGCCCACATCCGTTTCCCTCGCCCCCTCGGTGCCAGTGCAATGCTATGCAATGTCGGGCTGAGTTACAGTCCTGCACATACCATGATATCTATACATAAAACGTTTTGATTCGCCCAGCAACATCCATATGCATGCGTTATTATCATTCTCCAGCCGCGTACTTGCAAATCGCATGCAAATTAAGAACTAGTCATATTTGTACGCACGCGGCGCAATCATTGGATTTCACATAAAATATTCTGTGGTTAAATTCTACTCCATTTTGGAGGAAGAGGAAGGGGGGCTCGGCTCCATCTTTTCCCGACATCAACAGGTCATCCCGGGACAAATGCCGCAACCGGGGGGCGAGTCAGACTGATCCGCGAGACAAGACACCATTAACCACTTGACGTCTGAAAGCAATGCACATTAATGCCCTCCTCCAGCACAAATCCTCAAATAGTCCAGAAACACGTGCTAACATTGCAAGCGATGTTATGCATGTCTAAAAAGTTGGAAAATACAGATGGACGCATTGATGCAACATAAATCAAGCTCGGCAGCAAGTCATTGAAGAGGTTAAAGTTTTGCAAGCCCATCCCCCATCTAAAGCAATCGCACACCTTCGCAAAACAATACCCCTATCCAAAAATCCCCTCAAATCTTTCTCAATTACCCCCTGCCACAACAACAACTAAATGCGACCCCCTTGTTCAACCCACGTGGTTGCCCCTTGACCCCACTTAAAGTGGCATGAACCTCTCGTGCATGCCTTAAAATACTCACCCACTCGCTTGCGATCTGCTGGAAAGTGTTTCAATGGAGGAGTCAGACTCTTTCTCTCTACGGGAAGCCATTCATCGCGAATACACAGGCAAGACGCCCGAGCGCAGAATTATCGAGGGGTGCATCATTCTGTCACCCCGGTTAGAGCACAGAGACACCGATCACACACAGACCAAAACAAAGAAAGCTGTCGTGCAAGCCGTGCAACGCGCTCTCCGTTGAGTCGGTGCGCGCTAGACGGCCGTGGTTGTGCGTGCGGCAGTGCGGGGAAAGTGAGCTGTGTCTAGACTCAGGTGAAGCCCTAGAGGGGTATGGGTGCTACGCGCACGGCATGCCAACTTAACTCTGCATGTCGCACTGGAGAAGTCTGCACTAAACATCTCCAAAATATGTCCATCACGTCGCTCTAATGGGGTCAAATTATATGGCGCATAGGCAATTAGTGTTTATAGAGCGTGACTAGATTAGATTATTAGATCGAATGTGCCATTTGTACTGAAGGAGCATCTGTTGAGACTGTAAAATGCTGCACAGAGAAGGCATACTTTACGCAAAATACTTATGGAATTTGTTACATTACATTACATAGCCTATAAAATTATGAATATAGAAATTGAAAATAAGATTTAAAATGTAATATTTGAAATTTTAATATTTAAAATTTAAAATAGTTAAATATACTCTTTCTTGACAACTGCAAATTTTAAGACTGCATGGGGGATCAAAGAAAAGTTATATTATTGTGGTCTACTGCAAGCTCTTTTCCTCACCCAGAACTTTAATTTTATTTATATTAACCACTTTTCAGTGTACACTTTTCAGTATACACTGTTGATAATAATAATGATAATTCAATTACTAAAACTGACAAAAAATAGAATACCCAGAGAAATTAGAAAAATTTGTATTTATTTATTTACAATATTACAAAAGCATAAACAGGCACAGACTAAAAATAAGTGTCCGTAACATCAACAATAAAAAAATAATAGCAATATTAAATAAAATGTATTTTTATATTCTGACACTATATTTACATTTATGCATTTAGCAGACGCATTTATCCAAAGCGACTTAAAAATGTAGAAAGTTATTGTAACATTCTATTATTTCTGCTATGGTCTTCTTTTATTGTAAAAAAAAAAAAAAAAAAAAAAAACTCTTCACTGATATAACGAGTTTCTAATGACCCACCTATGTCCTCGGTGCCCTCATTTTACATTGTAGCGTTTTTCTATAGGTTGATGTGCGCATGCGCAGTGCTTGGCGTCTCTGTCAGGCGTTTAGTACTACAAGGCTTCCGTAGGTCACGTACAGCATGAGCTACACATGTTGTGAATTTGCTCTGAAAACACTCAAGTTAACAGTTGACAAGTCTCTGTGCTAATGCACATTTCAGGATCTGGTTTGTTTTTGTTCGTGAATGATGGCATAACTAAAGTATCTTTTAGGAAGGATAATCAACGGTAAGTTGGAAAGCGAGATGCATTTTAAAGCTAGCCTGGCTAGTTACATTGTGAATGTGAAGCTGACCAGGTTTTGATGTGATGAAAATAAACATGGAAATGAAATTAAGTTTAGTTTAAACCATTCATTAATTCAAATTATTAATAAATGTAAAATTAGGTCATGCGGTTTTTATGGGTCATTAAAAAAAATCAGATGAACATTTTGCTGTTGTTGTTTTGTCAGTGTCTCAAGATTGGAAATGAATATATATATATATATTAGTGCTGTCAATCGATTAAAAAAATTAACTAATTAATCGCATGTTTTTTCTGAAATTAATCGCGATTAATCCCACCTAACATTAAACTTTTTAAATATACTTTTATATTGCAATAATTTCACATTTAATCTTCAAATTAATGTAGAAACAACAAATACAGTATATTTTTAATATTTGTTTAATGGCATCTTTAAGACCTAAAGGCCAGTATCACTGACACCAATACTACTGATGTCGCTATAAAATTGTTCTTTTTTTCCTAATATTTAACCATCGACTATAGCCATTCAACATTACAGCATAATTGAGAGCTATTAACTTTAATATTTATTAGACTTTAATAAAATAACTTCTAATTTAAGTGAACTTTAAACAATCTTCACATAAACCCATTATAAGAAATGTCATATTTAGCTACATGTGCCCTTCAGCAAGTAGGAAATATACAGAAATTAAATATAGTTATCAAACACTAAATTCTAAATTTAGATGAATCCTTAAAGCTAAAAAAGTTATTGATTTCCTCTTTTTTTCTTTTCTTCTTTTATTCTTGATAAACAGACATTCACAGCAGCTGGGTTAACAGGTTATTTTGGGTGCTGTTTCTTTAAGAGCTGCGGCTACTGAACGTGACGCGGATCTCACGCATATTACTCTCTTTCCCTATCCCTTTTCTGACCCACTTCGGGTGTTAAAGTTTCTGTTGATGAGCTGACGAGTTGAATCGGGTGTGTTAGATGAGGAGACAGTGCTGGACTGCTACAGGACCGTTTTGAACAGAGACCTGTTCGTAAATGTGACTCATATAACATATATAATACATGCACGCACAGTTTTAAGGCAAATTTAATCGCCTTAATGACTTAACTGACCTCAACATTGCATGCACATTTCTTTCCCGCTTTGATATGAAATGATACAGGCTATAGCGCTTTTGTGCGTGCAGTTGAAGAGCGCGCGCCGAGGCCGAGTACAGCACCGTTTTCTGCAATCGTTTGACTCGCGCCTGGCGCTGAAGTGAAGTGGAGCACGCGTCTGAAACGTCTCCTGTTTGATGTGCTCGTAAAGACCTCCTGTGACTAAATAAATACACTTCTTAGCAAGAAAAAAAAGTGACAGAAACAGCAGTTGTGAGTGGGGTGGCCAACCCTAGCCCCGCCCCTGCGTTGACGGCGTTAAATATTTTTAACGCGTTAAAATGAAAAAATTAATCGCCTGCGTAACATTCTTTAATTTTGACACTAATATATATATATCTATATATATATATATATATATATATATATATCATTATAAAGTTATGTATATTCTGTCGGTCAAAGGTGTAGGGAATCCGTATTTATTTATATGTTTTTTTTTTGTTTTCTTTAAAGTAAAATTGATACATCATGCAGCAATTTGTAAGCGCTTATTAACTAAAACTAATTTTGACAGCACTAATATATATATATATATATATATATATATATATATCATTGTAAAGTTATGTATATTCTTCGGTCAAAAGGTGTGGGAATCCTCGTATTTATCTGTGTTTTTTTTTTGTTTTCTTTAAAGTAAAATTGATACATCATGCAGCAATTTGTAAGCGCTTATTAACTAAAATAAATTTTGTGTTGACAGGTCACAACGCTTTTTTTGGTAGATGTTAGCAAGGACTGCACTTCAGGTATCCTCAAGGTGTATTGGTTTATCTTTAGCATTTCCTAAGAAGAGATCCTCACTACTTCAGATCCTCACTACAGGATATAGTTGTATCTTCAAGTTCAGGACAATGGACAGCAAGAAAGAACCTGAAGAATCCCAGGACACAACCAGTGCGGGTGCAGACAGTACTACCACAGCAGTACCAATGGAAGACACCAATCCTTCTTGCTCTACAGAAAGCAGTCAGACCTCATCTACAGAGCCTGGGCTTTTACCAGGGGAGACAGTTGTCAGGGAGGGAAAGGCTTCCATTTTATTCCCAAGTGCTAATGAGGTGTTCTACAACCCTGTGCAGGAGTTCAACCGAGATTTAACGTGAGTACGCCACCTAGTCTCGTGACGTCTCGTAATGTTTTGCTTTTAATTTCGCCATTAAACTTCCTATATACCTTCTTCGATCAGGTGTGCGGTGATCACAGAGTTTGCTAGGGAGCAGCTGTTTCAGAGGGGCGTCCGGATCCTGGTCCCGGGTGAGAAAGATCGAGTTGTAGTTCGACTCTCAGAGGAGAAGAATGGATCGGTGGACCAGGACAAAACTGAAAATGAGCAGCAAAAGGAAGAAGAGGGTGACAAGAAAGAGTTCATCACTGCATTTGTAGGGGAGAGATGTGAGGTCTGTGTGTGGGGCAAATACCAGTGTTGAATCATTATTTATATACTATTATAGTATTTGTTAATATATTGAATTAGCTTTATTTTCGCTTATGTTTTAAATTTAGTTTTAGTAATTTTATAATGTATTTTTGTCGTTTTATTGAATTGTTTTTAATTAATTAATTAGTTAACTATTCTGTTATTTCTATTTCGGTTTTAGTTCTAATTTTCATGTACGTTTTTTAACGTTTTAAGTTTATTTTGGTTTTATTTCTTAACGATTTTTTTACTTCTTTTTTTTTAGCGAATTAGTTCTAAGGATGTATACAACTGAATGACCCTTCAGGTGTGTGAGTGTGTGTATATATGTAAAATTAAAATAGGGTGTAAAAATAATAAATGAAATAAAATAATAGATGTATTTAAATTAATTTTAGTCAAAAAAATGAAAATTAATTTTAGAATTTAAAATACATTTTAAATGTAAGATTATTTTGCAATACTGGTGTTTTCACCTTGTCTTATGTTTTTTTTTTTTTTCCTCTGTATTCTCCTATGACTCACATAAGTCACTTGTTTTTTCCATATTTGTGAATCACTTTGGCTAGAACTGTCTGCTAAATAAATAAATGTAAAGTAATTTATCTCTCTTTTCTTCTCCAGCAAGGTCTGCGTGTGCTGGAGGGTCTGGCAGCATCAGGCTTGCGTTCTGTACGTTTTGCTCTGGAGGTTCCTGGTCTGAAGAGCATCACTGCTAATGATTACTCTGCTAAAGCTGCTGCCCTGATTGCTCGCAATGCACAACACAACAATGTGTCCCACATACTGCAAGCCAGCCAAAGAGATGCCAGGTCTGAGCACCAACTCTTCCAGTATTTTGTTTGTATACTCACAAACATGTTATATATATTAATATTTGATATTAATATGAACTTATTTTTTGATTTTCAGTTTTCATTTTTTTATTTATGTAATTTTAAGCTTTAATTTTTCATTGTATTATTTTAGTATTTCATTCCTCCTAATTTTTAAGTTTTATATTTTGTTTTTCTTTTCTAATTTTTTTTCCGCCAATTGCCGAAAATGATTTGTTATTGTTTTAGTTAATAGTAACAACATTGATTCGGTTACATACTAAATCCTGGTATGACAATGTCTTTACAGTATGGTGATGTATGAGGCAAGAGGGAGGAAGGAACGATATGATGTTATTGATCTAGACCCCTATGGCAGCCCGTCTTCGTTTCTGGACGCAGCTGTGCAGGCTGTCAGTGAGGGTGGTGAGTCTGTCGCTGTTCTCTGCATGCACATTCAGAATTTGTTTAACACATATACAATATGCAGTACATGTACAGTAATCTCACTCTCTCATTATCAGGGTTGCTTTGCATCACGTGTACGGATATGGCTGTAATGGCGGGAAATAGCGGGGAGACCTGCTACACCAAATATGGCTCTGTGTCCATCAAGTCCAAATACTGTCATGAGATGGTAAGATCGGACTGACTGCTGCTTGGGAATGGATGAAACGAAGGAAACTCATATCTATGTCTTAAATCACACACTTTTTTTCTTTTTATTCTAGGCTTTGCGTATAATTCTACACAGTTTAGATCAGAGAGCAGCTGTGTATCAGCGCTACATTGAACCTCTCTTGAGTGTGAGTGTGGATTTCTACATCCGTGTATTCGTCAGAGTCAAAACAGGCCAGGTCGTGGTCAAAAACTCTGCAAGGTAAGGCACAGAGTTTATATAGAGATAAAATAGCTGCAAGTAATCATACATGAAAAAATGCAGTAAGATTTTATAGACATTAATACTGTAAAGACAGTAAAGATATTTTTGATGTTCCAAAAAAATCTATTTCAAAAAGATGCTGTTCTTTTAACATTCCATTCATCAAAGAAACCTGAAAAGTAATGAATCCTGGAGTAATGGCTGCTGAAAATTCAGCTTTGGCATCACAAGAATAAATAGCATTTTAAAAGATACTGAAAAAGTAAAAAGTTCCTTTAAATTGACATATTTCATGTTTTTACTATTATTTTATTTTTTATTTTTTTTATAAATGCAGCCTGTAAGCCTGAGACTACTTTCAAATCTGTTAACAGTCTAACAGAACCCAAACTTTTGTACGGAAATGTGTTATGTCATTAGTAAGTCCATGTATCTATGTGTGTTTCACAGTAAGCAGGCACTCCTGTATAACTGTGTCGGCTGTGGTGCATTTCATCTGCAAAGGATGGGGAAGAAGATGAGCCAAGGCAAACAGTGAGTATTTCTACCGTCATGATTGATCTGTTCGCTTTTTCTCAATGTTTCTGTAATGTCGGTATCATTATATGTTTCAGTAAGTGTATATTTATATGTTTGTTACAGTATGAAGTATTCAGCAGCCACTGGACCACCTGTAGGGCCTAACTGTGAACACTGTGGGCAGAGACACCAGGTCTGAACTATCAATATCTCCTCTTATGTGTATTGCATAAAATAAAATATCCCTTTAATGTGTTAATTAGTTGGTACTTACACTATATTGCCAAAAGTATTGGGCCACCCCCTTCTAATGAACAGGTTTGACTACTTTAGTAATTTCCATGAGTACAAATCTTAATGTTTAAGCATATAATATATATAAGGCAAGGTTCAAAAAGAAATGATTGATTCAGTCAGTGTGGAAGAACTTGACTGGTCTGCAGAAAGCCAAGTCCTAATCCCAGCTGAACACCTCTGGTGTGACTGTAAATGCAGACCTTGAGCCAAAAACTCATCACCAAACACCAATGACTTGTACATATGGGTACAGTCATTTTAGACACTTCCAAAACTGTTGCAACAGAGATGGAAATACAGTTTTTAAATACATGAATTATGTTTCCATCTTTGTTGCCACAGTTTTGGAAGTGCCTTTTTCTGTTCTAAAGAAGGGGGTGTCCCAATACTTTTGTCTGCCCCTCCATAGAAAGCAATGCAACTGACACGTTCAAGGCCCAGAAAGGTAGTAAGGACATCGTTTAAATAGTCCTTGTGACATCAGTGGTTCAACCATAATGTTTTGAAGCTACGAGAATACTTTTTGTGTGGAAAGAAAAAAAAAATAACAGCTTTATTCAACAATTTCTTCTACCTTACTAACTTTCTGTGCCTTGAATGTTTCAGTTGTTCAGAAATATCTTAATTTGTGTTCTGAAGAGGAACGAAGGTCTTATGGGTTTGGAACGACATGAGGGTGAGTAATTAAGGACAGAATTTTCATTTTTGGGTGAACTATCCCTTTAATATATTAGTATCAGCTGATATTGGATATAAATCAGCCAATATTGGACATTTAATTGTGTTAATCCTCTCATTTACCTGGTTTTTACAACAACAAGTAATTTAATAACACTGTTAAAAGTATCTTTATGAAATCATAATTAACTAATATTAATTTCTGTTAATATTAATGTTTGGGGTATGCGAACCCCAGTTTAGGAAATACTGCTTTAAGTTATAATCTCTACAGTATATTGCATTATTTCAAATGATTCATTTTAGTTTTAATGTTTTCTCTTTCATTTATTCAGACAAAATAGTATAGAATTTTGATATCAGCCATTAATCAGACCGTTGTGTTATCATATTGATTAAAACTGTAATATCATTGCATTACTGTATAAAGGCAACAGACATGCTTCAGTGTATTTCAGTGATGAACATTTAGTTCCTCACCTTGTTTTGATTACTTTGTTCCTCTCTCTGTTTTTGTAGTTGGGCGGTCCCATCTGGGCGGAGCCTATTCATGACATTACATTTGTTCAGAAGATTCTGAGTGCCGTTTCAGGGAACCCCACCCGCTTCAGAACATCCAAGCGGATCGAGGGGGTGCTTAGCATGGTGACCGAGGTCAGTCGTTAATAAACTTCATAGTAAGAATCATCAGCATGATTGGAACATTTTCAATGTCTCCAGGCAACAACAGTTTTGGTCTCTGAATAGAGAATGAGTGCTTATAGTATGAGTTGTGTGTTTCAGGAGCTGCAGGATATTCCTCTGTATTATGTTTTGGATCATTTGAGCAGCATAGTTCACTGCAACACGCCATCCATGCTGCAGTTCAGGTAAACTCAATACAACATATTCAACCTGTGTTATGTACACTACTGAGATTAGAATCAGTAAGAATTTTTTTTATTTTCAATTAAAGGGTTAGTTCACCCCCAAATGAAAATTGACATCTTTTACTCCCTCAAGTCATAAGGTGTCCTCACTTTCCTTCTGATGTGTAGGTCAGCTCTCCTGCACGCTGGGTACAGAGTGTCTCTCTCTCATGCCTGTAAAAATGCAGTGAAGACTGACGCTCCTGCTGGGCTGTTGTGGGATATCATTCGTTGTTGGGTAAGTGACCACCATACACTCTTAAGAACCTCCCCAAAAAGTCCTTATGATGACACCTCATTTTCTAATGTAGTTTCTATTTGCTTTTTCCTCAGGAAAAGTCCAACCCTGTGAAGAGAGAGCGGTTATCAGAAACCAGTCCTGCTCACCACATTCTCTCCAAAGAGCCAACGTAATAATCAAATGCCTTATATTTAATTCACCTGATGGGTATTTGATATTACAATCCTAGTCACACTTTATTTTAAGGTCCATTTCTCACTATTAACAAACCATTAACTATGACTTTTGCCTCAACAAACTCCTAATTTGCTGCTTATTAATAGTAAGGTAGTTGATAAGTTTAGGTATTGGGTAGGATTAGGGATGTAGAATATGGTCATGCAGAATATGTGCTTTATAACTACCCTGTTGTGTACATGTTGCTGTACCTTTTAGTTTGGTTTAATTGCAGTTTAATTTTGTTTTAGTTTAATAAAAATACAACTTTATTACCATTGATCTTCATATTCTATCATGTAGTCTTCAAGCCTGCTTTGAAATCAGAGAAGATGCGAACCCTCAATCACGAAAACGGCACCTAACACGTTTCCAGGAGAACCCACAGGCCAACTGGGGACCCAAAGCACGTGCCAAAGCTGGGTGGGTCATACTGGTAATGCTCTTTTGTTAAATCATAAGCAGAATCTTTCAACCGATTTTAAAAGTGTAAATCATCTTTCCTTGTATTTAGTGGAGGAATCTCTTCTGAGCTGGAGGACAAAAGAAAACAGTTTCAGGGTAAAAGAAAGAAAGAGATCACAGACTCTTCTCAACTCAAGAGCTTCCCCTGTAAGAAGTTTCGAAAGGTACGTCCGCTTGACTACAATATGTGTAGTGATTTCAGGATCATTTGAACACTGATTAGTTGTTGTTACCAAACTAGTCAATATTTGAGAATTTAAATTCAGAAACAAGCCATTTCATTTCATTTTGCAAAGTACAAGAATTATCATCCAACTTTTATTCCAGAACATGTGATAAATGTTTAATGCATAAGATTATTTAATTAGGTTTAGTAGTCATAAGTGCCTTTTAATCATACACAAAAATTCATACATATTAAATCACAACAGCTATTTTACTTAAAGCTATTGTATTTTCTTTCTTCTCTAGGGAACATGTACATATGGAGACAAATGCTGTTATTCGCATGAACTCGATCAAGAAACTAATGAGGAAAAGATGGACTAAGTGGCTTACTCACTACTGAATAAACATCACGCATGTGTCCAAGTGTGTACAGATTCGCAAGTTTGTTTTACGTTAATTGGAGTTGTGCGATGCAAGTTTAATTTTTCCGGCAATGCATTGGCGGTACACATTTTATTCTTTGTAATCATGTTTTACTTTTGCCTGGGAAATAAATACTAAGTGAACGTTTGTGTTTTTGTATTCAGCATGAGCAGGACACATCATGTAGCATTTAAAAACAATTTATTACTGGTCATTAAATTTATTTCAGTTCATTCATTAAAAATGTGTCATTTTCATATGAAAGGCACAGTAGAAAAATACAATCAAATTATTGCACAAATGAATACTAGAAGAAATACAAGATGCCCATTTGGCCAGTAGCTAACCAAAGTAGAGCTAATGAGATTAAGGCAGAAGATATAAAAACTAGATCATATACATCTTTATGAACATATGGCACAGTGATGTGCAAAGAATATCCATACCCAATTTCTAAAAAATAAAAAAAAATGACAGATTTGTGATTCTAATTGGATGATGCAGTGTAGTTCATCTCTTCATGAATCAGGTTTGAATACTCCAATGCTACACTCTTGATTGGCTTGTACAGTGATCTGTAGGTTATCAGTTCTACACCTGTCGTACCCACAACAAGAAGGTGCGGATCTCCATTGGGTTTAGTGTGACTTCCCATGGTGAGGGGTCATTGGCACTGAGTGGAAGGGGCTTTGATGTCTTTGCTGAAAGACAAACACATCAAACACTTTAATAATTTCTGAACACGATTTTGTTCAAAAAAAATAGAGAAATGAACAACTGTTACCTGTGTACCACTGCAGACGGTTCATGTCCTCTTTCCACTGGTTTGCCCCTAGACTCATCTCAGATGCTCCGAGTACCTCAAGAGTAGAAAACAGCTTCTGCAGACACACAAAGATAAAGTTTATCAATATGGAAATGATTTTTATGTACTACAAGCAATAAGGCACTCAAGACTGAGCTGACTACATTTACAATAGGTGTTGCACTGCTTCTATCAAATCTTGCATACACCAGAACTATCATCTTTATTAAGGAAAATTGTTTTGGATGTTTGTTTTGAGAATTTATATACATTAATCAGTGTTTGACTGCACCAGGATTTACTTATTGTGTAAGTGGGAATGAAAAATGTGTGTGTTACCTGTAAGTTGACTGTAACAGGTTGCGAGTATGTTTTGCTCTCTTTGGCCTGGTACTGATGTTCCAGCCTAATCAGAACTGAGTCTTTATCCCACTGAGACAGTGTCAACAGGTGAACTGCAGGGGGCAGAGCAGCCTGAAGCCCAGAGAACTATGGGAAAGAGGGAATGATCAGTCACTTCTTCAGTCATCTACAAATTTAAGCTTAGAATGAGGAACCTATTCAGTTCATCCATCCACTGATCCTCAACAAACCTCCAGTTTTGTGTCGGCAGAAGGTGTGCCGTCCTGGAAGGAAAGCAGGGGTTGGAGCACCATACCCTGTGCGAGGGGTCTGTGGACATCAGCGGCCATGTTTGGAGGAGTGAGGGTCAGCAGCAGACGCCCTCGAGCAACTAAACCATCAGAAAACTCTCCCGGCTCAGAGAGAGGCTCTCCCACTCCCCTAAAATCATCATACAGCAGTCTCCTGTGCAGCTGAGAAAGAGTTTGATTAGCTGTTAGCATAAATATATATTTATATTTATACAACAGTTCTTTCTGGTCTGATTGGCTGAGAGTAGTGTGATATCATAGTGATAACAGAACTCCAACCGTTTCACCGTTTGTATCACTCTGCTTGCGGTATTTCTCACAGCGAGTGTTATAGCGGACGCACAAATCCACTATAATTTTATAAATAATACTGTTTTTGTGTCACGGAATGTAGTTAAGAATTTTATAGATGAGAATGTTCTTGTTTAGAATTCAAATATGCAGTTTGTAAATAAAGAAAATGTCTATTTGAAAATTTGCTTTGGCGTTTTCGGAGATGTGAGCACCAGGGTGTCAGTGGCGTTTCAGCGCTCGTGAACCTGCCAAGAGCAACCTTACCTCGGCCAGATCTTCTGGAATTCTTGTAGCAGTGCGATACAGCTGTCTATCAGCACGCTGTGATTACCTATGGCACTCACACTCATTTTATGTTAATTTATTTTTCTTTTTTAATTAATTAGTTTACTTTTTGGTCTTTTTTTTGAAAACACATTGTACATTCTGTTATGCCAATAAAGCACTTTTAAATTGAATTGAACTGAGGGGAGATTGACAGAGAGAAGGTAATTTTATTTTACCATGATTTCCAGCGAGCCGTTATAGATGCTACTGGCCCCTTGAGAGCGATCGGTCACCACTGTCAGCTGATGTTTGTCATCCTAAATGCACACACACATATTAGATTTCCTGACAGGTTAGGCTCAAGACTGTTTATGAAAATCTGAGAGACAACAGAAAACGAGGAAGAAGACAGGCAATTTAAAAAGACAAAAAATGAAAGAGAATATGTCAATGTAAATAAAATAAATGGCTGAACGACACTTGCCTTTATGTAAGCGCGAGAATTGATTGGATAGTAGTTTCCGGCTATAGGCTCTGTCTGCTTCAAATCCCATGTGGGCCGATAATCTTTCCTGCAATCACACTACTCCTTAGATTACTTTTCCAACAGCTGAGATATGGAACTTTTCAAAAGTTTGGGATCAGTAAGGTTTTTTAATGTTTTTGAAAGAAGTCTCTTACGCTTACCAAAAGCCTTATGCTAAAGCCTTTATTTTATCAAAATATAGTAAAAACAGTAATAAATATTACAATTTCACACACACATACATACATATATATACACATATACATACATACATACATACATACATACATATACATGTAATTTATTCCTGTGATCAATCCGTCTATTTCTTTTAATCTCCTCACCGTCGCTCTAGAACCTCTCTGCCATTGGAATCAGTGAAGAAATATTCAGAGGACTCAATGTCTGTGTCCAAACGAGTGATCACTTCTTTCCCTAAACCATCTCTGAAAAGAGAAATAGAGCAAATAGTCAGAGAGGAAGCGCTATTAAGCCTTACTTTCATTTTTCAGAAATCTGTGTATGTGTGTGTTGACTCACGCAACAGGCACGGGTCCCACAGTCCACTCCAGCTCCAGTTCCCTGTGGCCCTCATACAAACGGACAACCTGAGATACCCACGGGCTGAACCACTGCGTCACCTCTTGAACTGTGCTGGACACTGTAACTATCTGTATTTCAGCAGTTTTGTTAATGACAAAGGGGTCTGAAGAATTTGGTCTGAAAATGTAAGCTCCTGACGGCTGACGGCTCTCCTTGTTATTCCCAGCACTTGCATTATACCTGTTATTGTAAAACAGCACAAGAAATACACATTACTTGATTTTTTGTTATGATTCATTTTTTTGATACCATCAAACATTACAAGTTAAGGAAACAAAACTGATTCGTCAACGCAGATTCAAAGTTTACAGTACTGAATCATTAACATACTGCATATCATTGTATTTACAGATACTCCAAGGTAACTAAAAAACAAAAATAATATATATATATATATATATATATATATATATATATATATAGTATAACATATCCAATCACATTAAAAACTCATTAAAAAACCCAAAGATAATACTATGGTAGTTAGAAACTGGATGGCACAGACTGATTTTGAATCAGCTTAAACTAACCAGTAGAAGTTCTGAGTGAGTCGAATGGTTTGATTCGTTTCCAGGTTTGTCAGGCTGCTCAACAGACCTGTGGTGTCGTCAAAGGTCACCTTCAAGAACTACAACACATTCAGAAGAACATATTTATTATGCATGCTAATTGAAACATGAAATAGTCCAAATATGCAATAGATTGTAGTGAAATTTAACACTAGCCAATCAAATTTTCACAATTCCGTGATCACAAAACACAACACAAAGTAAAAAAAATTTTTCAATCCTGCATAATTTGGCATTTAACAGCAAAATAATCACAAAAAGTCCAGTACTACTTAAAGTTACTGACATATCTGAATAAGCAAAATAATTCACAAGAGTTTTTAATGACAATACTCTGTCAAGTTATGTCAAAATACCCATTTTGGCGAGTATTCACATAAACTTAATCATTTATGTCTTATTCTTCTAATGTTTTTATTTTTAATTCCAAAAATAAAAACTACTTGTTTAAAAGTGTCAGAATTTAGTAAGACACAAAAATATATTTTTTCTTCAGTCATGCATGATTGTACTTTTATTGTCATACATAATATATTAAATGTGGTATCCTATTTATAAAATCCTTGTGGGACTGACAACTTTTGAGTTGTTTGTTGAGCTGGTTTCTTGCATCAAAAATAGTCATCACCATTTGCATCCTCTCTTTCACCCTAAACATTAAATAGATTCCTCTACTGTCATGTAAAAACCATGTACTGTACCTTTAAGTTCTGTGAAAACTTGTAAATGACATCTGTTTTCATTTAGCTAACCTCTTTGCATGTGAAAACCACCAGCCAAGTTCACATAAGGTCATTCGGGCGTACAAAGTTGCTAAATACAGAACTGGGTGCTCAATATACTACCATTCAAAACTTTGGGGTCAGTAAGATTTTTTTTTTTAATTAATACTTTTATTAAGGAAGGATGCGATAAATTGATCAAAAGTAACAGTAAAGACTTTGTTACCAAAGATTTCTAAAATCAAAAATGCAGTAAAACAGTAAACACACACACACACATATACATAGATATATGTATATAGGTCACACACATATATATATATATATATATATATATATATATATATGTGTGTGACCTATATACATATATATATATATATATATATATATATATATATATATATATATGTGTGACCTATATACATATATATATATATATGTGTGACCCTGGATCATAAAATCAGTCTTAAAGGCATCATAGGTGATTGTCTTCAGAAACATTTTTTGTTATTCTGGTTGAAAGTCTCTTCACATCCTGATAGCAATCATTAAGTTAAGTGGTCTAAATGTATTTATCTGTATTTATATATTCTGTGGAAGGTGTAGGACCAAGAAATGTCCGTCCAATCAAAACGCTCGGTCTGAGCGTTTTAATTGGCTTTCCTACCTGCCTGTCAACATAAGTATTTGCATACCTCTGCGCACCCTGTTCCAGACAGGATACGTCATCGGCACGTTCACGTACACTCTGCAGACAGAGCAAGAATGGCAGGCAAACATCAACAACCCAATCTTCCTTCCTGGTATTGTAGTACTTTTACTAACTGTGCTATAAAGTTTTCTCTCCGCTGAATGACACATGATGTAGCCCAGCGGTTCCCAATTCCAGTCCTCGCGCCCCCCGCTCTGCATATTTTGCATGTCTCGCTTAGTTAACACACCTGAATCAGATAACCAGCTGGTTAGAAGAGAGCTACGTGCATGTGTTCCGATTGACATGCTCCCTACACAGTACCATTGCTCCCTACTCCTGATCAGGGTGAAAATCCGCGTTGAAGTTTACTAATTTGGAATATTCATTTACTTGGATTGCGCTGCGCAGCATCTTCACACAGAGACGAACTTACTAGAGAAGTGTTACACAATATACCCTGTAACAAATACCATTTAAATTCACGTCTAGCATGTCTTTTAATTGCCCTTTGTATGGAACATATATGCTGCTTTGAACTGGACCGTTGATGTAGCCTATTGTAGTAATTTAATGTTGTCTCTGGTATTCTGCTCTTTGAGCGTATGTGCGTTCAGGGGGCGTGGCTTTGGACGGCGATTGCAGGGAGGGTGGGACATTCGCTTTCAGTGCTATCAGGCTAAAGTTAGCATTTTCCCAGATCTCCAACGGCGCCTTTAAGTAGCACAGGTATATTTGTAGCAATAGCCAAAAAATATATTATGGGTCAAAATTATCGATTTTTCTTTTATGCCAAAAATCATTAGGATATTAAGTAAAGATCATGTTTCATGAAGATATTTTGTAAATTTCCTACCATAAATAAATCTAAACTTAATTTTTTGATTAGTACTATGCATAGCTAAGGACTTCATATGGACAACTTTAAAGGTGATTTTCTCAGTATTTTGATTTTTTTGCACCCTCAGATTCCAGATTTTCAAATAGTTGTATCCTAACAAACCATACATCAACGGAAAGCTTATTTATTCAGCTTTCAGATGATGTATAAATCTCAATTTCAGAAAATTGACCCTTATGACTGATTTTGTGGTCCAGGGTATTTAAATATTTAAAAAAATTGTAGTAATCTTTCACAATATTACTGTTTTACTGCATTTTTGATACAAATAAATGCAGCCTTGGTGGTAAACAAGTTATTTCAAAAGCAAACAACAACAAAATCTTTTTTTCTATGGATTTTTTCTTTTTTGATATTTTTTATGCATCTTACATGATATTTGTCTTCAGTTGCTTAGATTAGTAAATTTAGATTAGTGATTTTAACCAGATAGTTTCCACTTGTGCTGCTGCATGTACCTTGTTCTGAATGGAGCGAGTGGCTGCGGGTTTGGCGCTAGATGCTGGCTCATCCTTAAGCATGGAGATGATGTACGTACTGTAGCCAAGAGGAGGAGCTTCAACCTGGAAAACCAGCTCACCTTTAGCATAACCCCTGTTCCGCCTCACTTGCTGTGTGGACTTAGACA
Source organism: Tor tambroides (assembly GCA_021397915.2). Classification (NCBI taxonomy): domain Eukaryota; kingdom Metazoa; phylum Chordata; class Actinopteri; order Cypriniformes; family Cyprinidae; genus Tor; species Tor tambroides. Next base: position 12,236 of record JAFVLL020044393.1, on the reverse strand, counting down.
GTGGAACCACCTGACAGACAGCAGCAGAAGTAGAGACGATTACTGCATATCATAAATGTTACAAATACGCTTAAGTGACGCAAACACAGTTTCCAACCTGACTGTCTACTGCTTTCCCATTTGCATCAGTAACACTGTACAATGAACCATTAACGGGCAAACGAACAGGCCAGCTTACAGTCCTGCCCAGAGGATTGTACACATTCATAGAGAACTGAGAGAGAATAAGAAAGAGAAAGATCATAATACAATAGTGAAAGTGCTTTTTATTGTATGAATGTATTTACTGAAATCTGTGTATAGTACCTTATGGCTGCTTTCTGTGAGGGGACACACACTGATGTTGAGATTCTCACAGAACATACGTGGAGATTCAGAACCACTGAGAACAGCCAGAGAATTACGAACCAACACCTAGAACAAGAAATTAATTTATGAATGTTTTTGATAGTCATGCCAATAAAGCACATTAAAATTAAAATTTAGGAAAATAGAAAAGAGAAAACAGACAATAATATTTTGTACCTCACAATGTGCCCAGCCTGTAGCAAGTCTCCTGGCATAGTCGTATGCCACATGCTGTTTCTCTGTCCCAGACACAGCATCGTGATGTTGGGCTACGCCCATCGCCCGCTCTGAGCAACAAGAGATGTCAAACGGACCAATCGATTAAAGCCAACAGAAGTGACACATTTACAACAGATGTAGACTTACTCATAGTATCACTGTCCCCTTCACCAAAGGGTCCTGATTTGGACTTGGGCCCACCGAGCACTTCCAACTGGTTGCATGTCTAGAAGATCAAAACCAGACAATACAGATTACCCAAAATATTTAAAAAATAAACACTGTAGATGTGATTTTTTCAGAGTGGAAGGTTGTGGGCATTACCTGTAGTCGGCTGTTGCTCAGTCTCTCGTATAACTTCAGTGCTGGTCGGCTGGTAAAATAACCCGTCCAGAAATCATGAGCATCATCAGCATAGGGGAAAAAATCATCTGTCTTCAGAGGCCTAATCACCACAAGAAACATTTGAGAGAGATCCGCTTTAGTAGTATCAAAGGAAAGCTTAACAGGCCATATTTAAATGTATTAGATGTATATGCACACAAACCAGGTGAGGTTGGCTAGGTTGAGTTCCTGTAGGTAGCAGGATGGTGTTGAGTAAAGCACATTCACCTTACTTCCTTTGGCTTGCAGGGCATTTACATACTTGATCAGCTTATCCATGTTCTTGTACCAGAGATTGGCGTTCTCATACTGGAAGTCTGAACCCATGGTCATAATGATGTGGTTTGTCTTATAAAAGGCAGCCTGGGAACAGAAATCTCACATGAACTTTACATATGATTGACTGGACTGAGTACTGCTGCAATGCTGTTGACATACCTGGTCATAAGAAACATTCAAAAACCTCTGTACTATCTCATCCACATTGTAGTCCTCAAGGTCTGGGTCGTCTCTTATGGGAGCATCATTACATGACTGGTCCCAGCAGAAGCCCTCAGGTGGGTTATAGCCATTTGGAAGAACACCTTTAGAGATGAAAGACCCAAACGTGTCCGCTCATTAAAGAGAACTAATATTCACACTTTCACATACACTACCAGTCAAAAGTTTTTGAACAGTAAGATTTTTCATGTTTTTTAAAGAAGTCTCTTCTGCTCCCCAAGCTTGCATTTATCTGATCAAAAGCACAGCAAAAATAGTCAAATTTTGAAATATTTTTGCTATTTAAAATGATTTCTGTATTCTATTTGAATATATTTTAAAATGTAATTTATTCCTGTGATTTCAAAGCTGAATTTTTTTCTTACTGTTAATCTTAATCTTACTGTTCAAAAACTTGACTGACCGGTAGTGTACCCGTAACCTGTGTAGTTGTAAGATATCTCATAAGGCTAAAATATACAAAGTTCGAAATCAATTTAATCTTACTGACTGACTTTGAATGATTTTTAATATAATATACATAGCAGGAGAGTATCTCCAACTCATCAAAGAACAGAAAGTGTTGATTCTGCACTATTTGAATTGAATTGAATTTGAATTATCAGACAGCAAAAAGCAGCATGTTTACAGATTAGTACCTGTGAAGAGATCAGCGAGAGGCGGTGTCAGGCTTTCACTGGCCCTCCAGAGCATTTCCATCTCTTTGGTCTTCATCCTGCGAGCTTTGTCTTGATAGTCCAAACGGCCAAAGAAGAAACCATCATAGCCCATCTGTAAACAAATCGAGAGTCATCACTATGCCACACCATTCACACCGGTCTCAAAGAATGTGCCATGATTACCTGAGCAAAGATGGAGGCGTGTTCTCGGGCGTGTCCAAACGGGTCGATGTGCCAGGCCACCCGGGGACGACCGCATTCTCCGAAGGTGTCATTCAGGAATCGCAGCCCCAGAGTCATCTGATCTATGACTGCACTGTAGTGCGTGGTGGCCTCATCACTCATGCACCAGCCACCATTTATAAACTCAAGACGACCTATGAAAAAAGAAAGAAATTTACAAAATTCATGACATTTGAAAAATATTTGGGGGGGAATAATTATAAAGTTTCAGGGTGTAAGCAAAGTATTTTAGACCTTCTTACATCACTTCACATTTTTAGCGTAATTAAATTTAGCATTCATTTTTAGCATCAAAAATGTGTTCTACACTTTTTTTAAAATATAATTATTAATTTAATATTCTTTATGGTCTCAGACAGCCTTAAAGGAACACTCCACTTTTTTTGGAAATAGGCTCATTTTACAACTCCCCTAGAGTTAAACAGATGAGTTTTACCGTTTTTGAATCCATTCAGCCGATCTCCGTAACGGCTTTTAGCACTTTTAGCTTAGCTTAGCTAGATCATTGACCAGATTACATCGCGATCAAAAATGACCAGAGTTACACATTTTTCCTAGCTTGACTTCCTGCAGTTACACCGTGTACTAAGACTCAGCGGAAAATGAAAAGTTGCGATTTTCTAGGCTGATATGGCTAGAACTATACTCTCATTCCGGCGTAATAATCAAGGAAATCGCCGCCGCACCATGGCAGCAGGCGCACGATATGACGCAGCTCTCTGAAAGTAGTCCCCAGCTCAGTAGCCTATGATACAGCTGGGAACTACTTTCAGAGGCTGCGTTCACATCATTGCGCCTGCTGCACCCATGGTACGGCAGCAACCCCCTTGATTATTACGCTCGGAATGAGAGTATAGTTCCTAGCCATATCAGCCTAGAAAATCGCAACTTTTCATTTTCCGCTGGTCTTAGTACACGATGTAACTACAGGAGAGTCAAGCTAAATAGGGAAAAATATTGTAACTCTTTGGTCATTTTTGATCGCGATGCTAATGGTCTAATCTGATTCAATGATCTATGCTAAGCTAAGCTAAAAGTGCTACCGCCAGACCCAGAGATCGGCTGAATGGATTCAAAAACGGTAAAACTCATCTGTTTCACTCTACGGGAGTTGTAAAATGAGCCTGTTTCCAAAAAAAGTGGAGTGTTCCTTTAAATATGGAAAATAATTATACAGATTCAGGGTGTAAGGAAAGTATTTTAACTTTTATTACGTCTGACATCACTTCACATTTTAGTCAGTTTTACAACTCTTTTTTTATTTACATACTTTTTATCATCAAATACTCTCCTCACCCTCATTGACCAGCTGTGTTACAATTCGCTGTGTGTCCTGGTTCTGTTGCCTCCACCAGCGGTAAAAGAAGGCCGTCTCTACGTAGATGAACCTTCGGGCTGGATCCTTCTGTAGCTGGTCTATTACTGAGTCCAAAATATATTGAACTCCTGCGTGCTGGATGTTGTTTCGGTCTGAAAAACACAATAAAAAACTGTAATAAAAAAACTGAGGTTTGTGTTTCACTTACGTGCCTGAACCAGCTTGACATCAACAAAACTTTGTTTGTGTGCATTATGTTATGAGGTTAAACATTAAGCTTTAACACTCAAACCTGCCACTATCATATGACAAGCAACACATAAATCATATGACAGTCACACGAAGAATGTGATCTACTATATACCAATGAAAGTTATGAACAAACACTTTCAAATCAGACATGAACAAAGCTTCACCTCCATAGTAGTACTGATCCACAGTCTTGAGCCAGCCAACATCATCATGTGTGTGAGGAACCAGATGGACATTCAGCATGGAAGGCTTTGTGGCTGGACATGACTGCAGAGATACAATGTCCATTATCAGTGGAGAGATACAACAATAATGAGTTTTACTTCCTCATTCTACAATAATTTCCTTTTTACTTACTTTCCACCTCTACCAACATGCATTAGCCAAGGTACATGCCCAAAACACTAAGGTAATATAGTGATATCAAGCGCAAAATTACGAATGAAAAATGATTAATACCAAGGTACTTGTGGTAAGTGTTTCTTATTGTATATTATTTCCCTCAGTGCTATTTTGCTACATTTAGTTAAACCTTTCTTAAAGGTCCTCCTACAACGAAGAACTTAAAAATGCTCATACATTAGGGCAAAACTCACCCTATAACCGCAGATGGAGTTTCGTCCCGTGGGTAAAGAAAACACAAGACAGAAGCACAGCTGGAACAGAAAACTGATGCACAGTGCAGCCATGATGAAAATGAAACTACAATCATATGACAGCCGAATTTGTGTTATATCACGTGACTTTTCTTCCCGTAGCTTACAAAATAAAAGTCCTTAAATAGCGCCAAACGTCCTTAAATAGCTACAAAATAAAAGTCCCCAAATAAAAGGTCAGAATAAAACCATCTATAAAAATGCAGGACTACTGAATTACAAAACAAGCAACAAGTAATTCTACCCATAGTTAAGTTCGTTTTTTTAAGTGTAGCGGCAGCCTACCTGTTTATTAAGGAGACAAGCAGTGTCTGACGACAACAATGTTCTCAGTTATTGTAACTGTGACTTTAATTGCTTTCCACCTGTAAACTGTTAGTGTCTAAAGGACATTAAACATTTTTTGGTAAACTTTCATTCTTTAAACGTTTCCCCCCACATTGCTTCAGTCAGTAGCCCATCCTGCTCACAAAGACCCATTGTTATATATTCTTATTAAGGGAGGAAGCTCTTACAGCTGTGCTTTACTACCTGATCTGTCTGCGGCTGGGATCATGATGACCTCACCGTTTATCTGCTTCATTCTCCTGCACTCCTTTTTCCTTCCCCCTCCTTCTCGTGGGTTTGCAAGTGTCACATACCCCCCATCTATCTCCTGCCTAACTCCCATAACAAATAGCTAACATTCCTCAGATCAGGAAGAATCTTCAAAAACTCTTCAAAGTCAATTAACAGTGGACAAAAAGGTTTTAAAAAACAGTCAAATGTGTATCAAGATGTATTTTTGAATTTATTAGTATACTTCATGTTAAACAGATTTTTTTTTCTTTTTAAAATCCAAATGAGAAGCTATACATCTTATCATAGGGCTTATCATGATAGAAGTTGAAGAAATGACTCTGATAGGACATTTTCTTGAACAGATGTCTAAAACATTACGTCATAAGTGCCTCTAGTTAGACCATTAGAAGTCATCCATCATCATCTCAAATGTCAGACTATTACGCAATCAAAGGATTTACCAAAAAATCAAAATATTCAATTTCATATTCCCTACAGAATGACTCCCCCTGTGGTTATTCCTCCATAATTATTCATGCAACTTTGACTATATTGTAAGAAAAAAAACCCAAGAGGAGCCTAAAAGGCAGTCCAGCATGAGCCCAAAGAAAACAAGATTTGCAGGGAGCCCCTGTGACTAAAGTCTTTGTTCACACTTTAGTCTCTTCATGAAAAGACAAGCTAAAGGATGAGCCACATCGAAAGGAATCCAAGATCATGTTGCTGCATAGATTTTCACTCAAAGGCTCTGTGAGGAATCTCTGTTCTTTGAACAACAATGTAGAATTGGTACAATTAATGTTAGGTCTAGACAAGCAGTAGCATTAACTAGCCCTTTTAGCCTGTCTTGTATAGTTTTTTTTTTTTTTTTTAATTTACATGATAGACTTAAACTAATACTTAAAAAAAAAATAGAAATTGGGAAACAACACCTTCAAGTTCCGACGTTGCTTGGCAATCAAACTTTTCATTGTAGCTTAAATATTGGCTTACTGCTATATTATGAACTTTAAAGTCTGTTAAAATAAACTTCATACAAATAACTAAATAAATAAATTACGTGTCTGGACTATCAGGATTTTTAGATAAGACCGATCCTTACAGACAAGTGCTATACAGTAGCTTATTCCAACACACTGCACCAAACACCTGGTTTAAATCAGAGGAGGGCCACAGCCAGAATGTGCAATGTTTTCCCCTGTTGCTGCTCTGTAAACATTTAGATAATAGTATAAGGCTATCACCGTCTAAACCACTTACAGCCTCCTGCATCTACTCACCTAGCAGTCTTTATATGTTTATTTTGTTGCAGGAAGCATCTGAGCACAGGCATCTTTAGATGAAGCAAATATTCTGTAACATAAATAGATCTGTGAATTGCATGCATGCTGCATGAAATCTGAAAAAATACTGCATGAGAGAAAAAAAAAGAGAACAGCTGAGGAAAAATATATGACATCATTGTCGAGAAGCAAGGCCTCAGAGAGGGCTCGACTTTGTGTTTCTGATTCTTATCTGCCCACAACTTCTTATTTTGGGAGGAAGCTTTTACAGCTTGGGTTTACAGCCCTCTCTCCCACCAAATGGGGCCATGACTGAGTGTGATGACCTCACCCTGTTTCTACTAAACTCTCTCTTACTCCTCTCCTCCCTCACCCCTCTCCCGCTTTCTCATAGTCTGTGCGGGAGTGAGGCTGGAGTCACGTTCTCCACTGTTCCTGCAGTCTGCATCTCAAAAGTCTCTCTACAGTGACCATTTTAGCTTGACTTAGTTGACTTCAGGCTTGTAATTTTATTGGATTTACCAGAAGAACCATTCTTTTAAACAATGAGAATGATGTTTTATTGTTTTATGGTTATTTGTTCCTTAATCAGATGATTCAAGCAAGAACAGCAATGAAGAGGATCCAACCTTTTACTATTGGGACCAAGTTATCTGTCCCCTCCGAAAACAAATGTCTGGATTATGTGGGAAACATCCTTCCTGTACCGGTTCTGGACTGCTGTGAGCTAAGAAACAACTCAAACAATGACAGTTCTCCTTTCCATGAAGAGAGATTGTCCACATCTACACCTGTGGAAGGACTTTCAGATGATATTAAAGAGGAAGATGACAGGGACTCTGTGTCCCCATCAGCTTCTTCCAGATCCATCAGGAAGATTGCTATGTGTGCAAATGTTGAAAGCCAGACTGTCAGTGACTTTAATGTGACAAACCATGAGACAAACAAGCCAAGTACTTCTACTGAAAAGCTGTTTCTTGTTGAGGAAAGATTGAGTGACAAGTCCGGTGCACAGCTGGAGGTGAGCAAGACTGTGTTGGACATTATGTTCCTTAGCTAAAAATATTTGCACATATAGTATTTTAAATTCATTTGTAATATTAACTTTTATTTTTCTAAATTTGCTATAATTATAAATATAAGTATAATTATCATTTACAATTAATATTCTTAATTTTATTCAAATGTTTAAAGAAGTTATATGATTGAATTAATCATAAGTGGCATTTCATTTGAAAGAAAGTTTATTGCTAAAAGGTTTATTGGGTTATATATTTATATTAATTGTATTAATTTTAAATGAAACATTAAATTAATGTATTAAATTATAATAATATTTCATTTAAACGATAATGCGCACGTGTGTGTGTGTGTGTGTGTGTGTGTATATATAGAAACTTTATAATTAATTCTAAATATACTTTAGTATATATAGCAATATTGATTAAGTATTCATTTTTATCATTTTTTATAAGTTTTAATTTATAATATACATCCCACTTTAATATTTTAAATGATTCTTATTGAATGCAATTTTAGACTCAACAAAAACAAACAGACAAAAACAAATCAAAGTCTACATCTGGGATCATAAGATAAACAGAGTATCATAAAAATATCATATCATATCATAAAAACAACATAGCTTTTCCACACTTTTCAGATGTAAACATTTTTAGTTGGTGGTTTTTTTTTTTTCACAGGCATCACAAACCAACAGCACACACACCAGCTCCGTATTTGTTATTCTCTCGGTCTCTCGCCGTTTTTATGAGCAGTTTGTTAAATTGTTACAGTTACCGCCTGCCCATGCATACTCTTCACAAATGTCTGCGAGAAGTTTCCCACTGTAAAACTAGAAATGCACAACAACAACACATTGTCTTATTGTGAGAGGAAGAAAAAAGAAGAAAAACTGCATGGATTATTACAGTTCTGCACACTGTGCTCATTGAGATGAGGTCATAGCCAGGCCCCTCATTACACAAGCCCACATCCGAGATGAACTGGTAATTTCCACAAAAAAATGGGAGGTAGTTCCAAACTGGAACACACAGAGAAGGATCTAAGTCTGAACTGATGATCAGACACAAATAATGTTAAAACTATTGCACTTTGTGGCTAAATAAGTGCTAAATTATGTTACAGTATTTCACAATTTGATTCCCTTTTTTGTGTAAGTGGTAAAACAACACTATAAATGTTAAGGGCAGAAGGTGTGGTTTGCACACTCTTAAAGAATTTTAATACCTTGTGCCGAGGATGCAGTCATCGCAGTGGTGCAGAAGACAAGTTAAGCAGTGCAAGATCTGCAATATAAAACACCATGGCTGATAGATGAGATCATTATTTGGAATTACCACACCTTGCTGCAGGCTCATGTATTGCTGGTGGGCCAACAGACTCAGATACTGCTATTATTGTGTTTTACGCTATAAAATACATCATAAAAATCCCCCGGGTGTCCTAAACACAGGTGCATAATCATGACGTGTTCGCTGTGGAGATATCTGATACCTCTGAAGAGAATGTTTTGGCATATCGTCTTGAAAGTGATCTTCTTGGAATAATTCGGTACTTAATCTGTACTTCATGTACACAAACAACATGATTTTATTGCCTAACAGCTGAGAAACTGCAAAAAACAGAACTTGGCACACAAATCGAATTAGTTGCAGCAACATAGAATGGTGTAAGACATTTTGGGAGATTTACAAAATGAGAAATAGTCTGTCGGTCAAGCGTCTCTGAGGTCATTGGCGAAGAGCACAGATGAAAACCATAACTGGTAGAACATTATTGCTATAAAAAAGACACAATAAAATATTTTTAAATGAAAAAAAAAATAGAAACACACAAAATTAGGAAACTAAAAAAAGTTTCACATGTGTCTTCAAAAAACACTGAATCCACATACAGATTGGTGTAGAATCTGTATTTTCACTCAAATAGCTAGCAACACATTGAATTAAAGGTGAAATTTTAACATAGAAACTGATCACATTAATACTTCAACTGAAAACTGAAGTAGTGTTTTTTGTAATTTGCACTCTAATAATCTTTGTTTAATTTACAAACAAAACACAGTGTAAACTCATATTCTAGTCACTATATATCTTTGCAGACTGATCCATGGACTAAAGGAAGGAAGATAAGGAACCTTCATTACGATTACAGTATGCCAACTTTCCCACATGATCAACCAGAGGACGCATCTCAGAGCCAAAGGAGAGACCTCAAAGACTTTGAAAACTCTCTCATCCAACTGACGACAAGTCTGGACTTGATGCAGGTTAAATGCATCATAAAGATGTTTCTGTTTTGTTTATTAATGGTCTTTTTGTACCATTACCTCATGTACTCTTAATTCATCTCCTATGCCAGGAGGAACCAGAAAGACCTCTTCAGAAGAAGACAGATGCTGTAGATTTAGGACTGGAAATGTTTAGAAGAAGAAAAAGCCCGGGGGACCACGTTGACAAATCGTAAGATTTCCTGGCACAATGGTGCGTAGAGCATTATTACACTTTTGTTAGTGATACAAACTGTTCCGTTTCTCTGCAGGTGGCTGAAGTTGAGGTCACTCCTGAGGGACTATCATCAGGATCTCATGTTGGCTCTGGACGTCTCATCGTTTTACCAACAAGCCGACAGCATCACTGGCGCCATTAACAGCAAGGTTGAGAAAACAAGGGTTGATTAGTTTTGGCATTTAGAGAAGTTCTCAAACGGTCTTTATAAATCATGATTGCAATACAAGTCCTGATCCAGGGTGAATTTTGTTGCAGAGGAACCATGTACTGGCGGGCGACATCCCAAGAAGTGACAAAGAGATCAGAGAAATTGCCTGTCAGATCAACGTAAGTCAATCCATGATCTCAGTAGAGGAAATACTGTCTCCTGAATTTGTGAACATGAAAACAGTGTCACAGTGTCACAGTCACTTTGTTTTTTATGTATGATTTCTCACTCAACCAAATAGTAGCCCGTTGCATTGGTCTCACACACAAGTTTTTTTGATTCGGACTGTAGCAAATGAACTCCAAATGAATGATGTCATTTCCTTCCATGACCCCACCCCTCCCTGGACAACTCTCTTTCCAGATGCTGAATGAGTCTGTGTCTCGGCTGTCAACTCTCCACCCAACCCTGGCCAGAAGAGTTACATGCAAACAGGCCGAGGTGAAGGAGAACTGGGCACTTCTCCAGGAGTTTCTCTGGTAAACGAAAGTCCACTTACTCCCGTTGTCCTCCTGTGAACAAAAAACAACAGTAAACAAAGGATTTGAGAGCAGTGATGTCATATTTAAGGCTTGGAATAGTACATGACATCATGCTAAAAAGGATTCCTTAATTGTCAACATGCAGGAGTGGAGCTGACATGTGGTTTAGTGATGTAATGTTATGGTCTTTTATTTTGATATTGACCTATTGCAGAGTCTTAGATCATAAACTGTAGATGTTGTTTTGACGCAATTGCTACGTATTTAGTTTCACGCATTGACTCCGAGTTTAAGCATTTGCCAGTTTATGTAATGTTGTGTGCCCTTTTGAAGTGTGATTCCGTATCCAGGAAGACAAATATCTAATATTTTTCTTAGAGCTTAGAAAAATATTCTTTTTGCCAGCATGCTTAATGAGCAATTTTTAGATCATTTTTCTATTAAACCATGCACGTCTGGTTTAAAACATTGCCAATGCCATTACAGATAGCTGTAATTAGTGGCTGAGCTAACGTCTCCCTTTTAAGTTACAAAATATCACATTGATTGTATCACAGCTCTTATCACAGAACTGTCGACAGCTTTAGATACAGAATTCCACAGATACTCACACCATTATGGAAACTCGGATTTGGAACATGACCTCTGCTAAATAGTATGACTTCAGAGTGTCAGAGAAGAAAGACAGAGGGAATGAATGACAGACAGGGGAAGAAATGGAGAAAGGGTGGTTATCGATGAATATCGGCTGGTTCATCTCAGCTCTGGTGCAGATGTGAGGAATAGCTCATATGTATGGTATGAAGATATGATGATGGGGTACTCTGTGCAAACACATCTGGAGGAATGTGCCAGTGCAGTGAGGAAGGAACTGATAAAAAATAACTGTCTAAATGTTTATCATAAATCTCACTACTAAAGCAACTACTTCGTACTAATACAGAAAGATTTAACACAAAACAGAGTCAGATAAAACCCACTTATAACCTACTTATAAGTACCTATATAACTGGTTTTGAAACCAGTTAGAGTTTTGGTTAGCTTTTAATACATCTGTTAGGTCTGAGGCTATTGAAAATTCACTTTTTGCAGATAAACATACACACACACACACACACACACACACACACACACACATACATACATACATATATATATATATATATATATATATATTTATTTATTTATTTATTTATATATATAGAATTTTGTCAAATTGATATTCAATTGAATACCACATATCACATACTTATGTGTAAAATCTTCTTAGAAAGTTTTCACACAGAAATCATGATTCAAATTTTTCAAGCGCTTTTTTATTTTTATTTATTTTATTTTATATTTATTTATTTTATTTTTTAGATATATTATTTATTTACAACAAAATTTAGAACTAACTGAAATCACACATGAACAAAAATCACCCCGTGGCCTTAAAAACAAATGATTTGTTGAGACAATTTTTAAAATATATATTAACTTAAAAAAAAAAAATTATTAACTTGTAAAAAAAAGTGAAAATATATATTCTGATATGAAGAGGTTTGGATAATGGGGCTAAATATGCAGCAGCCTAGATCTCTCTCTCT